>RQIL01006932.1:0-12363 GCA_003951145.1 Jimgerdemannia lactiflua
CAATCGAGCCGGGCAAGGTTCGAGAGGTGGTGAATGGAGCCCGCGAATAGGTACACGTCTGTACCGCCCAACACAAGCCGCCGGTGGTTGTTACGGGAAAGGGGGGGGGGTGAATTGGCCGACCAGTTCGCCGGTGGTTAATGCGAAAAAAAAGGGGTCAGAAGCTGACCACGTCGCCGGTGGTAGAGCTTTATGACCTCCCTTCTCCAATTTTTGATATTTACGTTTTAGCTCACTATAAAGGAGTTCGTGATGTATAGAATGGAAAAATGACATGACGTCTGACGTAAAAATCCCGCACGTTATCTCTCACAATTAAATTGGATAACTGTATAACGCAACGTAATATTGAGTGTATATACATATTCACCGTCCACGGGTGGAAATTTTGTGTCTGAATCCAATGTTTGAAATCCCGAAAAAAAAAAAGATAGATTCACAAATGCAAAACTGGGCTGTGAAAAGCATATATCTCCGAGAGCGAAAAAAAGGAGGCCCGAAGGCCAGGCTTTACCTATTCGTAAGTGGCCAAAGCAGGGTCGCAAAAGCTGTGAAAAATATATCCCAGGAAGCGAAAAGAAGAAGGCCCGAAGGCCAGACTTTACCCGGATCCGAATTTATTAAGCGCCCGGACCGACCACAAAGCCGTGCCCGCCCTTAGGCGCTGGTCGACGCATTTTAGAGTGCCTCGTTACCAACGACACTAAGGTGTATATACTGGTAGAATTTGGATTCGAACCTGCGCGAGATCGTCTGGTAAGGAGCAGTTGGAACCTATCGTGTACGGGACGCCATACTCGTAAAGGGTTCGGGCAACTTCACGAGTGTCACAGGCAGACAGGAAGGCTTGGGACATGCTGGCAAGGCGCAAAGTATCAACAAAATCGCGTTCGCCAGTCTCGTTATGTTCGAATATGAGAGCTCTTGCTGTGTCCTTCTGCCCGCAGTGTCCCATAAAATGAAGCGCTGTGGCCGTCTCGGGATTGTTCATGAGCAACACGTCTATTTGATCCACGGTTGGCGGAAACGCGCGATCCAGTATTATTTTTTTGTTGTTGGTGTGGTGGCTGTTAATGAAATTCTGGAACTGACCGCTCAAATGCAAGTCGGGAAGGTGTGCATCGGAATCGTCTGGGATGATGAGGTCCGGGACAACGGCGACAATGCGTAGCGGAAGTTTCGGCAGCTGCAACTCCTTCCGTTGGTGCACTCGTGCAAAAATGCATTGATGGACCAGATACGTCCTTCCAGTCCACATGTATTCCCGGGATGATGTTGAGGTCACGGTCGCCGTTAAGATCGAGCAAGACCCGGCCTTGAGGCGGTGATATTTCCTTTAGCCGCTGTCGGGCGAGACTGAACTCGTCTGTCGAAAAGACGGCACTAAACAACGTCTTGCCGTAGTTTTTGAGGTGCCTCGGCAGGGGCCTTTTGGAGAATACCTCGATGGCGACAAAGGAGTGACTATCAACTCTTTCGGGCTGGGTATCGATACGCGGACGTAGTCTCTGGTTTCGCCCTCGTTGTCACGCTTGGTATACTTCGACAAAGATAATCACATATATGAAAGTGGGTGTGCTAGAGTGATCTTTGGTCTGAGGCGTCGGACTGCGGCACAAGGACGACACGGCCCAGGGGCGTCACACGGCCCAGGGCCCAGGATACGTCACACGGCCCAGGGCCCAGAACAGGGCCACCAGATGTCCCAAATATATTGTGATGATGCCTCTGAAACCAGTGACATCAGAATCTGGAGACTGCCGATACTTTGCAAGCAACTGGCTACAAGTCATAACTCATCTTGATCATAAGATGATCTTCATCCAAACTCATAATGACTCATGATGACCTCAGTAGTATACTTAGTGCTCCCAAACAAATCAAATCAATTCGAATCGAATCAAATTGAGGGTCATTCAAATCAAATCGAATTGGGGATTTTTCAATTCAAATTGAGTTCAAATCGAATCGAATTCAAATCGAATTGAGGTCCAATTCAAAACCTATTTTTAGAAATATAATAACTCGATGAATACACATCCAAATTTAATGATCTTTAGCTTGTTAGATTCCCCTATATAAAAGGAATCTAACAAGCTAAAGGTCATTAAATTTGGATGTGTATTTGTCGAGTTATTCAATTTCTAAAAATAGAGTTCGAATTGGACTTTGAATCGAATTGAACCTCAATTCGAATTAATTCAAATTGAATTAGGCCTCAATTTGATTTGAAGTTTTCAAATCAAATTGAATTTAGGTCCAATTCAATTCAATTTGATTCATTGGGAGCACTAAGTATACTATTCACAATTAGGTGACCCTATCCTCAAACCAAAGGAGAAGACTTTAAAGATATAAAAGGGAGCATCAAGAAAAGGTACAATAATAACTGCAACCAAGAAGACTTACTACAAAACAAAATGCTTGCCATCTACCAAACATTAAAGTCAAGAAGTCACCTAGGGCCATCTGTTTAAGGACAGATGTTCAATGATATCAAGAGAGTCATAAGGATATATACAAGAAGAATTCCAAGTCTGAATCTCTACACAAGAGACCCCTACTACTATATACTCAACTACTATAAAATGGAGACAAGAATCTCTACTGCTACAGAATACTTTTGGATATGATAAGAATATAAGATGGAATATCACCTTCACTAAGAATTCTTAGAAGCCAGCTTTTAAGAAATTGCAGATACCATATATATAGACAGATATGAGTAGCAATTGATCAAGGGAATCCACCAGATCTTCCAGCATATATCCTGGGTCATCCTCAATCTATAGTATATTAAGGTCTCAGATATTCAAGAGCTATTAATCCACCATACAGATCATCTAGAAGAGATGATAGTAGAAGAAGTCCAATCTACTATTCTAGTCAAGAGTAAAGAAGTGCAAGACCTATGGAATTCCATCCTAGAAGATAATTCAGATAAGTTCATCCATGGTCTGATTGTCTTATTTTAATGTCCTCTTCTGTAAGTCCATGTTTCTCATAATGTCACAGATATCTCCTACTTTATAGATGAAGACACTATTGACTAGAGACCTCAGAAATAACAGAAAAACTCCATGCCCTTAGTAGATAGTGATATCATTAATGGTGATATCATCACTACTGACATTACTCCTTAAGATCTAGAAAATAGTAGTGATCCATTGATTTTGTGGAAAGAAGACCTCATTAATATTCTGGAAGAGCATGCAGATATCTACATATTTTCTATCAGCAGAACTCTTTATTAACCTCAGCATAATTGTGGAGATTGGAGAAAATGATTTGGCTAGACTTCCTGAAGAAAATGATGATGAAGAGGAGGATGACATAATTCCAGTCACACTAAATTTCAGATTAAATAGTAATAGTTCTATTAGCCAAATTTGAGTTAGTTAATTAGTTGTACAAACAGTAATTGTACTTTAACTAGCCAAATTTATTATAAATAAAGAATTAACCTTATCCAACTAGTTAGTTACCTGAATTCCAAATCTGTGCTAATTATATAGTTGTGAATTACCAATTATCTAGTTTTATACTTAGCAGAATCGGTACACAAATTTGTAAAATACTCCTCTCAAACTATAGTAAATAAATCTCAGTCAGTTGAAGTTTGAAGTAAAAAATATTACAAAAAAACCACTTACTACCTCTAAGAGATCAGAAAATTCAGAGAACAAGATGATAATCTAGAGCAACAATTAGTGCTCCCAAAAAAATCGAATCAATTCGAATCAAATCAAATTGGAGTTAATTCAAATCAAATCGAATTGGGGATTTTTGTATTCAAATTGAATTCAAATCAAATCAAATTGAGGGTCCAATTCAAATTAGTTGAATTGAATTGAATGTCAATTCGAAATTCTCAGTGGCTTACTAATTATATCAGTTCTTTATTTGAAAGACATGTTATACATAAATACATAATCAAAATTCACACATAACCAAAATTCACACATAACCAAAATTCACATATAACCAATGTACATTTTCAAAATTCTCACCCCTGATCCTGGTCTCAGCCATGCCTGGCCATAGTGGCAGCTGTCTGGCAAGCATTATTATATGACCTCTTTCTCAGCAAAAGATCAGGGATCAATGGATTGAGTTGTTGACAGATTTTGACAAGGGTATAACATGGTTTTCCATATCTTCTATAATTATTGCAGCTTGTACAAGGTCAATCTTTAGTTTTTGGAGACACAGTGGTGGTGGTTTGGGCTTGGGCAGTGGCTTGGGCAGCAGTGGTGGCTTGGGTGGTGGTAGTGGCTTGGGCTTGGGTAGCAGCTTGAGCAGTGGTAGTGGTAGCTTGGACAGCAGTAGCAGTGGCTTGAGTGGTGGTGGCAGCAGCTTCAGAGGCCTCAGAAGTGGAGGTTTCAGGGGCCTCAGAAGTGGAGGCTTCAGGGGCAGCCTGAGGGGTGGCTTCAGGAGCTGTCCTTGAGATGAATTGCTTGATTGTTTCTTCAATCTTCTTCTTCTTCTTCTTACATTCATCATCGGTCTTAGATTCCTCATCATCCAACCAGATGACAACCTTATTGATAGCATGGTCCATGTCCTCAAAGGCTCCAGAAAGATGATTAACATAGAATTGAAATTTTTTATAAAGTGAGGTCATTTTTTGTTTTTTGTTTTGTTTTTTATTATTAAAGCTAGCTTATTTATATACATTTTACCTATGCAATATTCGAAGCTCTCAGCTTATGCTTGTTGCTTGCAGGATTGCAGCATGTGCTTACTGCAATATTTGAAGCTCTTGGCTTATACTTGTTGCTCATAGGATTGCGGGCTTGCACTTGTTGCAATATTTGAAGCTCTTGGCTTATGCTTATTGATCACAGGATTGCAGGCTTACAGGCTGCAATATTCAAAGCTCTCAGCTTATGCTTATTGCTCACAGGATTGTAGGCTTGTGGGCTGCAATATTCAAAGCTCTTGGCTTATGCTTGTTGCTTGCAGGATTGTGGGCTTGCAGGCTGCAATATTTGAAGCTCTCAGCTTACACTTATTGCTTGCAGGCTTGTGGGCTAGTGAGCTTGCAAGCATAAGCATTTTGGATATAGTGACTAAGTAGGTATAATGTATATTCTTAAGCTTTGAATATATTCGAAATTCTATATATTATGCCATTTATGCTGCTTGTCATCCATCCTTAGTGCTCTTGGGCAGACACAATGATATCTTGCTCATCTTGTGGAGCTGAAAATAACAGAAATCATATTCGAATATGACAATCAGATATGTATTCAGAAATTATATTTGGATATGGTGTATCCATAAGTTCTGGGTCATGCTTGCATAATATGATACCTGAGTGCTATATTTATTTGGTATTTCGAAATTTAACTATATTTCAAGATTTGGGATCAGCTATTGTTATTGGAATACTAGACTGATTGCTATATCTTTAAACACATATATTCACGAATTGTTTCAGGGTCTAAAGCACCTCTTTTGGGCATCACAAGATCTGTATCACTTGAAAAAATCTGCTCAATTAGAGCACTTGTTGCTGGGATAGCTAAATAGTCACATGCTATTTTTGCTAGATTTCGGAAATCTCCGCTATGGCTCTAATGTTTCTAATAAATTAATTAATTAGAAAACTCAGTGTTTCGAAATAGACCTAATTTGAAAATGAAAATCCAACTCACTTGCCACCAAGATAATGTATCAACTCCTAATTGAAATTTAACAATTTCACTTTTTAAATATGCATCTACTTCTTGCTCAGGATTTGTTGTCAGTTTTTATCTTTTGTTGAAGAATATATTGTGACAGTAGAACCAAATATGGAAGAAGGAATAAGGGATAGACATTTGATCGCAAACAGTCTCAAATTAGTATAGTCTTATAGTTAGCAGTCCCCGATTCTGCCAAATGGCAAGATTATTCTGCCAAATGGCAAGATCGAAGACTCGATATAGTATAGCATTCTACCAAATGGCAAGATTATTTTGCCAAGTAGCGAAATGACTCACAGCTTGACCATGTAACTCAACCACCTCATGGTTAGCAAACTTGTATAAATAACCCAGTATCTTAGAGTGAATAAACCTCAGATCAAAAGTGTTAGCATAAAGAACAAGTATACTGATAAAGGGACTTTCGGGATTACCTCTTTGACACATTTGGCCTCACAGAACTACTGACTCTGGGAGTCAAGAAGACAAGAATTCAAGATCAAGAAATCTGACGTACTTGCTAAGTTTAGTGTCCACTATGTTACAACTTGGTGCCCATTGGTTGGTGATTCAAGATGAATCCCTCACTTTCAAGCTGAATAATGAACAACCGCCACAAGAACCCACACAACCCAACCAGACAGAATGGATATGAGACCACCCATATTCCATGGATATACCTCTGATGAATCAATCATCACTTTCATTGATGATTTCGAGCAATACACTGCTGTTAGGACCTTAACACCAGCACAACAAGTAGCTCTACTCCCTGTAAGCCTTCAAGGCCCAGCAAGAACCACCTTCACTGCAGTCAACCATGCAGGAGCTGATGCCCCGCCAACACTGTTAGCTATGAAAGCTTGGCTCCGAAATGCCTACTATACTGATGAAATCAAACAAGCCCTCAAGGATCAATTAAACACCATTTGTCAAGGAATGTCTGAAGACCCAAACACATTCTACACAAGGATCCGACATCAAATAGTCCTTGCCGACTATCCTGATGCAGTTCAAGACCAGGTGGCCGAAAATACCTTTATGAAAGGTATCCACTAAGAAATCGCCCTAGCCATCCGATCCACCCCAATGGCACTAGACCTAGGACAGAAAGTCGCCTATGCCCAAAGATACTGGACCACCAGGCACCCACAAGGCCACACGATGGAAAGAATAACTGGAGTAAATATTGAACCAAGGAATACCCACATAGTCCCAAATGCCATAGTCAATCGAAATACTCAACAACAACAACCACCACAACAAGAACCAAGGAAGGCTGATCCAATGGAGGAACTGGCCAAACAGTTTGCAGAAATGACTGCACATCTCAGTGATGTAGTCAAAGAGTTCAAAAGACAACCAGTGCAGAAGTTTGCTGCTACGAATGAAAGACGATCTATAACATGCTACAACTGCAAGGAAGAAGGCCATTATGCCTCAGAATGCATGGCAGAAAACAAGCACAAG
The DNA here is from genome assembly GCA_003951145.1 of Jimgerdemannia lactiflua. Classification (NCBI taxonomy): domain Eukaryota; kingdom Fungi; phylum Mucoromycota; class Endogonomycetes; order Endogonales; family Endogonaceae; genus Jimgerdemannia; species Jimgerdemannia lactiflua. Next base: position 7,161 of record RQIL01006932.1, read on the forward strand.
GCTCAGCCAAGAAATGCAGCTAGGGATCGAGAACAGGCAAATACTATCACCTTCAAGGAAATTGGAGAATCAGAGGAAGAGCAGGAAGAATGGAAAGCTTACCCTGCCACCTCAAGCAAGAAGGACAACCAAGCTACTCCTTACAAGAAGCCAGTGGGGAGACCTCTAAAGAAGACTCAAGCACAAACAAAGAGGTCAGAGGCGGCCATTGAAAAAGAGACGCAGCCAAGTGAGGCTGACCAGGACATGGAGCTGGAACAAGATGCCGAGCTAGAACAAGCAGTAGAAGATATCATCCAAAACACCACACCATCAAGTAAGGGAAAGAAGGAGCAGAAGTTGCGCAAGACCAAGACCTTCAAGTATGATATCTTCAAGGACCTCAAAGACCAAAAAGTCAATGCAACCTTCGGTCAACTTGCAGAAATTCTGACTTTCAGACAACAAATGAGGACAGGAATCTCAGATATCAGCAAGGACCAAGGCTGGAGAATAATCGAAGCCAACAATGCACAAGAAGACTCAGATGAAGAGAGTGAAGATAATCAGAAAACATCAGCTTATGCCACTTGTCAGATTGAAGACCGAGTCTTTGAAGCCATCATTGACACTGGAGCTGGAGGATGTCTCATCACCAAGAAGGCAGTAGACCGCCTGGGCTGGGAAATAGAAGAAGCCACCAAACTGGTATTTGTCACAGCTGATAGAACGCAAGCAACTCCCTTGGGAAAGATCCAGAATGTTCCAATCAAGTTCGGAGAAGCTACTATCCCAGTAGATGTCATCGTCACCAATGCAACCAACTATGATATCCTCATCGGCAATCAATGGCTTCATAAAGCCAAGGCAATGATCGATCTCAGTGCTCAGAAGATGCAGATTGTCTATTGAAGCAGAAAGATCAGAATTCCTATCAATGTCCACAAAGGAGTCCGTCCTGAGATGGAGGAAGAACAAGAGGAAGAGGCCTATATGGTCACCATAAGGAAAGGAAAAAGCAAGCAGCTATCAGACGAAGAATGGTATACAAGAATCGCAGACAGATATGCACCACAAGGAAGGTGCCCCCATGGTGAAGGAATGTACTGTGCCCAACACTTGGATCGCTGCTATTCCTGCATCATCGAAGTAAAGAAGATTACCAACAGGCCAAAAGGGAATCAGGAGGAACCCAAGGATGGACCACCAGAACTATCAGACGATAGTGAAGATGAGGAGGAGGATATTACAGTCAAAATACGAAGAATCCACCCTGACGCAGTCATGCCTCAGTACAAATCAGAAAACGCAGCTGGAATGGATCTATCTACCACCACCCATACAATCCTCGAACCACAGACCACCACCATCCTCGGAACAGGAATTGAAGTAACCATTCCACCAAACTATGTTGGAATCCTCAAGACAAGAAGCAGCTTGGCAAGAAGCGAAATATCTATAGAAGGAGGAGTCATTGACTCAGACTATACAGGAGAAATTCTCCTCCTTGCCAGGAATTACAACCCAACAATTCCATTCAAAGTAAGGAAGAAGGATCGGCTGGTACAAATGCTCATCCTACCTGTCCTTAACCCAAGAATCAAAGAAGTCTCCAATATCAGACAAACCGAGCGAGGAAGAGCTGGATTTGGCTCTACGGGAAGAGGAGTCTTTGCAGCAACCAAGATTACTGAACTAGAGCACAAGAAGGAGGAAAGTCAAGACAAACACACCTACATAGTCGGAAGGAACTTTCCCCTCAGGAAAGAATTAGCAGATCTCTTGCATACATTCGAAGATGTACTGGCCACAGACTTCAAGGACATCAAGACCAAGGAACCCCTATTCTATCATGATGTCAACACAGGAAATGCAAAGCCAATCTATCAGAAGACCTGCCCTATTCCACCAGCTTATAGAGAATGGCTCAAGATGGAAATCAAGGAAATGGAGGAATCTGGAATCATCAAGGAAGCTAGCAGTCCCTGGTCATCACCTATCATCCTAGCACCAAAGAAAGGAAGCCGACCAGGAGAATTCACACCAATACTATGCACAGACTACTGAAGACTCAATGAGGTCACAGAAAAGGATAGACAACCATTACCCAATATCGGTGACATCCTCATTATGCTGGGAAATAAAGCATGGTTCTACACCACCCTGGATCTATTCTCAGGATTCTACCAAATCGGCCTTATATCTGAAGCCAGCAAAAGATCAGCCTTTATTACCCCGGATGGAACCTATGTCTACCTTCGCATGCCCTTTGGAATGTGCAATGCACCAGCAAGTTTCCAACAAATGATGAATAGCATCTTTAGAGATGTTATGGAAAAATGGATGATGGTATATGTGGATGATGTGATCATCTTCAGTTGGACAGCCAAGGAGCACCTGGAACACATCAAGGAAATCCTTGGAAGGCTCCGCAAACACAGCCTCTACATCAAGCCTAAGAAATGCAAATTTGGAGAAGAAGAAATTGCATACCTCGGACATATCATCAATCAAGAAGGAACACATACTGACCCTGCAAAAATCAAGGCAGTAGCAGCATACCCAGTACCCACCAGCATCACCGAAGCTCGGGCCTTTATGGGTCTTGCATCCTACTACAGAAGATTCATTCGAAGATTCTCTCACATTGCCAGTCCCATTTATGACCTATTCAGGAAGGAGGTCAAATTCCAGTGGACACAACAGCAGCAACTGGCCTTCAACGAACTCAAGACCAGATTGACACAGGCTCCAATCTTGAGAAGACCCGACTGGACTCAAGAGTTCATTCTGCAGACGGACACCAGTGCAATGGGACTTGGAGCTGTCCTTGCCCAGAAGAAGAATGGTGCTGAATACATGGTAGCCTATCTCAGCAGAGGTACTCGCGGAGCTGAGCAGTCCTATGAGTCATACAAGCTAGAATGCCTTGCAGTTATCTGGGCCATAGAGAAGTTCCACTACTACTTGGCTGGAAGACACTTCACCATCCAGACAGACCACTCGGCACTTACCTGGTTGCTCACCACCAGTGAGCCAAAAGGAATATATGCTCGATGGATTATGAAGCTGCAAGCCTATGATGCCACAATCACCCACCGCCCTGGAAGAATGAATGCCAATGCCAATGCCCTCTCACGGATGCCCCGAAGGACCCAAACCCCATACAATCATCATGAATAAGGAGCTGTACTATGGAATCATCAGCTACTTGGGGCAGCGAAAGATGCCCCCGCATCTGGAAGAATGGACAAAAACAATTATTAATTGGACATGGAAACAATTCAAAACTGATGGAGAAACACTCAAGAAAGGACAGCAATTAGTCATCCCTGAGCACCGGAAGAATCAAGTGATGAAGGAAGTATATGAGCAAGGCCACGTAGGAGGAACAAACACATATGACAAGGCAAAAAGAACTATGTGGTGGCCAGGAATGGAAGAAGATATCAGGCAATTTGTCAGGACCTGTGACAAATGCCAGAAGCAGAAACAAGACCAACAGAATCAAGCCCCCGGATCAGAAGACATTGAGCCAATACCATTTGCCCACATTGCAATGGATGTCATCGGTCCTCTACCCCTGACATTGACAGGCAACCGATATGTCATTGTAATTGTAGACCTCTTTACAAAATGGGTAGAGGCTGGGCCCCTCAAAGAAGCCAATGCACAATCAATTGCCGATTTCTTGTACAGAGAAATCATCTGCTGATTCAAGACCCCGAAGCAAGTTACTACAGACAGAGGAATGGAATTTGTCAACCAGTTCCATGAGATTCTTTATAAAAAGTACAAGATTCAACACATCAAGACCACAGTCTATCACCCACAGGGAAATGGACAGGCAGAACGAACCAACAAGACTCTCAAGAATGTCATTGCCAAGATCTGTGACAAATATGAAAACTGGGACCACTATCTTCCAATAGCATTATCCACTCTGTGGGATATACGATCACAAAGCACCCATTTCACACCACGAGAAATGCTGTTCAGAGAAGAAAGTTCCAGTAGAGGTTTGTCAGCAAACAATGATGCAATCTGGAAGCATGTGGACACCGAGATACAGAGATTGCATCAAATTAGGAAAAAGGCAGAGGATTATATCATCAAGGCGCAGACACTATAGCGGAACAATGCGGAAAAGACTCACAAGCCCCTGGAGATTATCAAGATAGGAGACGAAGTCCTAGTGTACCGGAATATGGTAGAAGCTTCTTGGTCACAAAAACTGGAGCCCAAGTGGGAAGGACCTTATCTAGTGCAAGATATAAAAGGGACCACCTTTCGACTGCGGAAACTCACAGGCACAATAATTCCCACTACCATCCATCGAAACCGACTCAAGAAGTATCATGGCCAATAACCAAAGCACTGCAACAGCACTCAAGATCACTAGTGCTGCCCAAAGAGCCATCGAGAGACAATGGCATACCACAGAGCCCCCAACTATGGAAGAATCATTTGACAGTGTTAGAAGTATCATGCAGACCCATCTTGCTCGAATCTCACACTTCAAGGCCTATCAGCATCGCACAGAATTCCAAGAGTACTTCAAGCTCGGACAGATACTCAACCAGAACCAGAACATGACCAAAGATGATTGGATTGCTGAATGTCAGCTCTCTCTTGCTCAAGTCACTATCGCCAAGAGAATCTACAAATTATTTCGAGATGGTGAGTCAGCATTAGCCCACCTGAGAGGGATAGCCCCCTCAGACTTCGACCGAGTCAAGCGACACCATTGGGACACAGTGATGCAATAAATTGCCCAATACAAGACCATTCAGACCATCGAAGCCTGGGAGTTTGAATAGATGTTTCAGGGATGAAACCATCTATTCAGGAGGAAGTTGTGACAGTAGAACCAAATATGGAAGAAGGAATAAGGGATAGACATTTGATCGCGAACAGTCCTGAATTAGTATAGTCTTATAGTTAGCAGTCCCTGATTCTGCCAAATGGTTAGATTATTCTGCCAAATGGTGAGATCAAAGACCCAATATAGTATAGCATTCTGCCAAATGGCAAGATTATTTTGCCAAGTGGCGAAATGACTCACAGCTTGGCCACGTAACTCAACTACCTCATAGTTAGCAAACTTGTATAAATAACCCAGTATCTTAGAGTGAATAAACCTCAGATCAAAAGTGTTAGCATAAAGAACAAGTATACCGATAAAGGGACTTTCGGGATTACCTCTTTGACACATTTGGCCTCA
>RQIL01006943.1:0-12360 GCA_003951145.1 Jimgerdemannia lactiflua
ATCTGGTCACTTTTACAACTAAGTGACTAAAGTTATAATTATTTTTATAAAATAAAAAATACTAAAGTATATGTATATTGTAGTAGGCCACAGAAATTATACCATTTGAAATTGCCACTTAGTTATATACCATATCAAGTACACTAAGCAACTAAGACTGCTTTACTGTACCAACTTATATAAATAATCAGACATATCAAAAGAAGATGTTTACCTGTATAGCACCTGAATACTTGTACCAGAACAGAAACACCTGATATAAATAGCACCCTATAATTAGCCAGATAGCAACTAAGATAGCAACCACAATGTATAAAATACCCCGGAGACAAGAGTGAATAAACCTCAGTCTGAAATTGAATCCAAAGCGAAAGACAAGTGTGTCTATAATACTTTGAGGAATATGCCTGCCAAAAGCCACTTGATCCTAAAGATTGGATTGCAATACTTAGGAGAAACACCCACTCTAGAGCCTCTTTTAGGAGATTATGAGCTTGGTACCTCATTTCCACTCTGGTCCACTTTTTGATATAAAGAAGTTTATTAAGAGAAATTTGCCAGTTTAAGTCCACCTCTCAAAGCCAGTCAACCAACATTACTTTGAAGTCTGAGTTTGCTGCCCTTTTTCAAGAGAAGTCCACCACATTTAGTCTGCTGATTTGCTACTTTCCACCAATCCACATCATTCAAGTCCACCACTTAAAGAATAAGCTACCATTTTCAAATCCATTTTCAAGAAGTCTGCCTTTTATCTGCCGATCTGTCACATTCTGCTGATCTGTCTTGTTCCAATCCACCTCATTCCAACCACTTTATTCCATCCATCTCATTCTAATTGCCTTGATTGCCTCAACTATTTAGCCTAATCATTTGAAGACCATATCTAAGAAAGCTGCTGCTTTTAGTCTACTTATCCAAATAAGGAATCCAATTCCCTGTCATGTGTTTCCAGAAGAGCCCATGCTTTTAAGGAACCCAATCACTGCCATGCCAGTATTCCATATCCAGAACCTGCACCCTTAAAAAAAATGGATTACCAATTCCCAGAGAGCCTGCTCTTTTAAGGAAATCCGTTAAATTTGCTATATAAGAACTTACACTCTTAAGGAAATCCATCAAATTCACTGTATACAAGATTTCCAAGTCACACAAATTATCCATTGTTACTCTAGAAGGAAATCCACTCACAGGAGACTATCATACAGATCATATCACCCAAGAACATCGCCAAATTAGGAAATTGCTTGATCTCCAGTAGTTGAATACTATACTATTAAACACTATTATAGAAGGAATCTATACATACTATCTGAACATTTTGTTGCTTTTGACAAAGTAACTGGGGGCTCAAGCCAATCTACAACAGCCACTCAATCTTATAATTTGCCTCTATTGGGGCATATTACATTTGGGGGCTCAACTGGGAATATTCTCAAAAAGAATTAGTGTGACTTTTCAGCTCACAGAACCTAACTTTCAACCTGGAGACCAGCACTACAGCAACCTTTGTTACAGCATTAATTTTAGCTACTATAGGAGAAGAAATCCCAGCTCTACAAAGTGTTTGAACAGGAAGAGACATAATTACCTCTAGAATTGGTTACCACTTAACATCAGAAGGATCTGATATTATAAAAGCTAGAACTGTACGAAATCCTCTACCAGTACTATCAGCAGATATACCAACCAGAGATTTGGACAAGCTCACATTAGACAAAGTTTGATAATCTCATCCAAGACCTTAACAATCATCTTGAAAGATTCCCCCCAAGAGTCTTCCCTGATTTACCCAGACCAGTAACTCCAATCCAAAGAATTTAACCCACAATACTCCCAAGAATAGTACCAAGAAGAGCACTATCTCTCAGATCTTTAACACCTTTAAGCTCATATCCATCAACAGCCAACAACTCAGAATCAGACTTAGAAATTGAAACAGAGTCAGAAGACAGTGAGGATGAAATGGGCACAACTTTACCCACATTTGCAGGATATCCAGAGGAGGATCCAAGAGAATTTATAGATGCAATTAAAGGAATAGCAGCCCTGAGAGACTTGTCAACCCAAAGACAAATCAATGTCTTCAAGGTACAACTGAGAGAACCAGCCAAAGGCATCTTCATCAGAACTGCAAATGATGTTAACACAGATCTAGGAGATGTTATTGAGAATACAAGATCAGAAGAACAATATGAGGCAATGCAACACTGGATTATTGAAAAGTATGCAGGAAACAAAACCTGCCACAAAGCTCAAGAATCCATCATGGAAATGAAGATGAACTATGGAGAATCCCCAAGAGCATTCTTCACTAGAATCCAGAAGAGAATGCATGCTGCTGGATACAATGCTACTAATCAAGACATCATTAGTACAATGATCTTCATTAATGGAATCCCACCCAACATTGGTCAATATGTCCAAACCCTGGGCATCAGAAATCCTGAAGAGTGAGTAGATGCAGCCAAAGGATACTTTGATGTCAAACAAAGAACCACCTGAACTGACAACCAGAAAGAAGACAAAGAAGACCTCTTAGTCAAGGCTCTGCAAGGAATCCTTCAAGGAGAATTAAAAGAAAAGAAGCCTATCAAAGAATGGAAGAATGACAAGAATGAGATTCAAGACCTCAATTCAAAAGTAGACAGACTGGTTGGGCAGATTGAAAGGCTCACCACTCATGAAAATCAGGACTACTAACCAAGATACTTCTCATGCAAAAATCGGAATTTCCAGCCAAGATATCCCCCATGCAAAAATTGGGATTACCAGAGGAATTATCTATCCTCTGATAGTCAAAACTATCCTTCAAGAGATAGAGCAGAGATCCAATGCTACAAGTGTGGACAGCAAGGACACTATGCCCCTAAATGCAACAACCAAGATAGCTCAAGAAATTCTGAACCACCAAACCAAAAGGATACCCACAACAAGAGGACAGAAGCTCACCCAGTAAAAGACTATGAGTAGAGTGACAGTGAGGAATATAGTGACCTGGACCTGTACCCAACCAAAGCTGAATATGGAGAAACAGTCTGTTCAGCAGAAAAGAAAAAGAGAGCAGTAGGCCGCCCCCAAGCAGTAGGAAAGCCTCCCAAAAGAACAAGTAGAAGAATAATTCAAAATGAAGATGAGAAAGAGCAGGTTGATACACCTTCTTGCTCTTCTTCACCATTTATTCCTGGAGCCACTATCAATGGAGAAGATCCTCTACCAGAATCTGCTAATGAAGAAATGGGAGAAGAACCAGAATCCAAAACAAAGACTTCAAAGTCCAAGAAGAAATACATCCTAAAGAACATGCCCCAGGACATCTACAATGAAGTCTGGAAGAAAATCCAAGAAGCCAAGATGGAAGTTCCACTCTTGCAATTCCTTTAATTGATACCTACTAGAGTAAGGAACAAATTGCTGTAAACAACCAGATCTTATACAGAAAGAGTTCCTATTACTCAAGAAGAACTGGAAACCCCAGCAGTGCAAGCTGCAGAAAGACATGTCAGCACCTATCTGTTTAGAGAAATCAGAGGCCAAAAGGCAAAAATTCTCATTGACACAGGAGTAGCTATATGTGTCATTGCCAAGAAATTCCTGGACAGCATTCAATGGCCCATTGATGGACCCTCTAGCCTCAGTATTATAGTGGCAGATGGAGCCTGAACTCAACCCCTGGAAGAGGTCTGAAATATCACCATCACTCTTGAACATATCCAGTTTACCATCTCCAAGGCAGTTGTGACTAAAGCTATCATCTATGATATGATCCTTGGCACTAATTGGATGAAGGAGATGAATGCAGATATCAACATTGGTCAACAAGTACTCAAATTCAACTATAGAGGAAAGAAGTACCAAGTCAAAGTCACCAGCTTTGAGCCATCAAAGAAGAAGAAGAAGGTGACCATTCAAGAAGAATATGCCAGCAGTGAAAAATCCACTACAGAAGAGGAAGAAGAGGAGGATTCTGAAAATGACAATAACTCCAGACTGAGGCCCCAAATCAATATAATAGAAGACAGACCAGAAGATAATGTGTGGGCACAAGATACTATCTCTATCACAATTGGAGCCATTGCTAGAGAAGCTAGAAGATGCATCAAATCCCTCCAATGGCAGAAATGTGAGAAACACTCATCCAGACATGTGGGAATTCGAAAGAGTCCTGGTACTACATGCACTAAATGCAGAAGAAGAAAGAAAAGGTGCCTTCACAATACCCAGTCAAAAAGCCATACACAAGTCATGCCTAATCTCGAAATCAAAGTAACAGAAGTACAAGCAATTTGGGACCAACCACCAAAGGAAGAAGATGATGGCATTTCCAAAAATAAAGAGCTCCCTGCAATTGTTTCATGGGATAATCCGAACTGGGCACCACAAGAAGAAGAAAATAATAATACCCCCTGGAGTGCTGGGGAAATGGGCAGCAGGGGGTGTAGTGTTGACAGGGGGAGTGATCAGGTGATAGATCAGATGACTGGCAGGGGTCAAGGGCAGGGGGGTGTGACTGGAAATTCAGTGGCTGAGCAGACAACCGAAAATGGCAAAGTACATGGGAAGGGTGATACTGGTAACACTAGTGATATGACAGACAGTGCAGCAGGAGAAAGTGGGAAAATTACCTTGGCAGCTGGAACCAGGGAGCTAGTGGTGCAACCTTTTTTCCACAAATCTATTTCAACCTAGGCAATCTCAGCAAACTTCTTTGGACTTAGAATGTCAGTATGGGAAGTACTGAAGGTGGTTAGAGATAGAGTAGATAGAGCCAAGCCACAAAAGTTTATATCATCAGTGGAGGCAGTTGAGATTGGATTTGTTGAAGAGGAGAAGATGATGCTGGCACTGGAGAAAGAATTGATAGTTAGAGGAGTCTGGGTGGGGATCACTAGATACTTAAGGTGGGACCTCTGTGCCATTTGACTTGTAGTGGAAGGAGTGCCAACCCTAGGAAGACAAGAAACACAGGAGCTGATCTCAGCAGAGATGGGGAAATATGAGAAGATGGTGGATTTCAGATTCATGTTCTGGGAAGGGACGAAACTGAGAAATGAGATATGTGAAGTCATGGTGTGCCTTGAGGGATAAGAAGCCACTGGGCTGAAGAGGGACTGGCCTGAGGTGATTCAAATTAATGATCAAGAGTGCAGAGTATGGAGGAGGAAAGGGTCAGAGAATAATGAGGAGGAGCTCTTGGTTGCCCTGGCAGAGCAGACAGCTGCCAAGACAGAGCACACAAAGAAATGAGAGGAGTATGCCAAGGACTGGGTGTGGGTCCAAGTAGGTAGATAGAGGAAGAAGTTGAAATGAGAAAGCTGGGAGAGACTGCAAACTGCCATTAGTTACATGGGAAATAAGGAGGCTGAAAGGGCAGCCCTAGCCACCAATGCGATGGAGAAAGTGGAAGTAGCATCTGGAACCACTACACAATAAGAAGGGGTCTCTGTATCATAACATGCCCCTAATCCAATCAGTGAAGCAAAGGAGAAGGGAAAAGAAGATTCAGATCGGGGGACAAATGAGCTCAAGAAATAAGAAGTGGTACCAGAAATACAGCTGGAAGATATGAGGATGGGAGGAACTGTAGCAGTGCACTGGGAGGCAGCTGGGTTGACTGAGGAAATTCCAGCCCCAGCTAGAAGGAATGGAGAGGAAGACCTGGTGGATGTACAGTCAGATGACTTGGAGGATGATGTGATTTTGCTAGACCACAGCTACTCTCCCTGACCCCAAACACCAATGGGGAGCTAAACCAAGAAAGAAGACTGGTATCAAATGACCCTGAAGGAATTGGCAGAGAAAGACATCAAAGAAATCAATGTATCCTGTGGCTCTCAGGCAGAGTGGAGCTTGTCTGTGAATGTTCAACTCCAGAGGCCAAAGATTATACTTGCTCTTGTCACCATTATGCTGGAGGAAGAGGGCTACCAGGTAGTGAGGTGAGGATGAATGAGATTGGTCAAGTAGTGGGAGTAATACTCCCAATGAATTGAATTGAATCGAATTTGACCCAAACTCGATTCGATTTGATCGAATCAAAGGTCCAATTCAATTCAATTCAAATCGAATCAAAGGCTAATTCGATTCGAGTTCCAATTTGAACCCTATTTTTCGAAATGTAATAACTCGACGAATACATGTCCAAATTTAATGATCTTTAGCTTGTTAGATTCCTCTTATATAGGGGAATCTAAAAAGCTATAAATCATTGAATTTGGACATGTATTCGTCGAGTTATTACATTTCGAAAAATAGTGTTCAAATTGGACCCTTGATTCAATTTGAATTCGATTTGATTCGAACTTAATTCTAATTGAAAAATCCCCAATTCGATTCGATTCGAATGACCCTCAATTCAATTTGATTCGAATTGATTCGATTCATTTGGAAGTACTAAGCGGGAGAAAAGGTGTCAATATTCTGCAACAGCACCAAGAGATAGGACATGTGGCACACCATCTGCAAGGAGCAAAGGGGATTTTGTAATTGAAAGGGCTGCAAAGGCTACAGAGAGGGAGAATAATTAGGGGGCAATAATAACTTCACATAACCAATGATGAACAAAATGCATATACTATTACTAAATGTCAATGAACTGTGCAGCAAGGTGAAGCAGAGGAGAATCTTTCAATGGCTCAAAAACAAACAATATGACATAGTATTACTACAGGATGTGCAAGCATATGGTGAAGATGACTACCAGCAATGGAGCAAAGAATGGTTTGGAAGCTTAGGATGGAATCAACAGTTTGGCATTCTAATAGAAATTGGAAAAGGAGAGCTGGAGATGACAGAGTACTGAGGAGAAAGGATGGTGGGGTAAACTGAAAGGGGCAAGGGAGATGGAATTGTAATAGAATCAGAATACCTACTGGCAGTGGCACAAGAATGGAAACAGTAGCTAGAAGAGTGGGTTAATTGGGAGGGTAACATGAACATTAGGCTAGATATCCTTGGAGGTGACTTCAATATGATTAGGGACTGCAAGCTGGACAGATCTGATGAAGGTATGGGTACAGCAGTATCCATGGGACTGAATAGATGGCTATAGATTGAGAGGGAACTTGGGCTGATAGATGGAGTCTGACTATGACAAGGAGAGGAGGCAGGACTATTTACTAGGTGGCATAGGGTAGAAGGAGGCCTTGTTGGCACACAAATTGATTGACTCCTAGTGGGTGAGCACTGGGGAAATATCCTTGACAAGGTGGAAGTCAGATGGTGTCCATGGTCAGACTACTGGGGGATTGAAGCAAGAGGTACCTTCTAAGCTGCAAAAGGTGGAAGTGGACATTAATATCTCAAAACAGGACTACTGAAACAGAAGGTAAGAGACAATTTTATACAGGTGGCACAGTGAGATGTTGGATGATGGAGGGCTGAGGAGAGAACAGTGACAGAATGGTGGAGCAGGTTCAAACATATGGCAGGAGCTTATTGGAGAGACATCGGGGAGACAGCTGGGAGGATAAGAAGAGACAAAGAGAGAAGAGTAGACAGCTGGGAGGGCAAGAAGAGACAAAGAGAGAAGAGTGGACTGGGGCCTGAAATAGTGACTGCAACAAATGACAAGTTAAACAATTTCAGCTGAAGAAAGAGAGCTGCTGGCAAATGACATTGCAATACTATAGAGTGACCTCAGAGATGATAAAGATAGATGGATAGATGGGCTACTGGCCAGAATGTGGGTAAGGAGGCTAGAGGAGGGAGAGTGGCTGACAAAATACCTGACAGATATGCTGAAGGCTAGAGAAGTATGGCAGAGCTGGACCTCAGTGCTTGATGATGATGGAAGGGAGATAACACAGCAATATAACATGTTGAAGGAGGTTACCACCAAATTGGTGAGCTTGTTGACAGATGAGATAGACATTAATAGAACTGAACTAGAGGAAGAGAAAATGGCAGAGTACCTGGAGGACTGTGAGGTACAGCAAGATCAGAGACTGGGGAAATATATACTGTACCTAGTCAACCTAGAAGAGGTAAAAGATACACTAAAGGAGGTTCAGACTGGATCCTCACCAGGGATAATAGACTGTCTTGGGAGTTCTGAAAGGAGTTCTGAGGAGAGTTTGGAGACTGAATAGTGGAGATGGCCAATGCAGTCCTAAGTAGAGGTGAGTGGCTTGCAGACAGCAAACTGGGTCTAGTCTCTCTGATATACAAAAATAAGAGAGACAGACATATATGGAAAAATTGGAGACCAATCATGCTCCTCAATGTGGACCACAAACTGGTATCAAAAATTTTGGTAAAGTGGCTTCAAAATAGAGTGGGAACCCTGGTCAGAAAGGAGCAGAGAGGTTTTATAGTGGGCAGGCAGATCTGGGACAGCACAGTGTGGGTCCAGAATGTGCTAGAGAGCTGTAAGAGTAGAGGAATTGATGGGAGACTAGTCTTTCTGGATCAAGAGAAGGCATTCAACAGAGTGTGCTGAAACTATATAGTATTAGTATTACAGAGGATTGAGTTCAGCCCCTTAGAGGTAGGAAGACTGATGGGCCTACTATGAGGAGGAAGAGCGACAATTATTATAAATGGATAGTGTGGTATAGTGCTCCCAAACAAATCGAATCAATTTGAATCAAATCAAATCAATTTGAATCAAATCAAATTAAGGGTCATTCGAATCAAATCAAATTGGGGATTTTTCAATTCGAATTAAGTTTAAATCAAATCAAATTCGAATCAAATTGAGGGTCTAAATCAAACCCTATTTTTCGAAATGTAATAACTCGATAAATACATGTCCAAATTCAATGATTTTTAGCCTTTTAGATTCCCCTATATAAGAGGAATCTAACAAGCTAAAGATCATTGAATTTGGACATGTATTCATCAAGTTATTATATTTCGAAAAATAGGGTTCAAATTAGAACTCAAATCGAATTAGCCTTTGATTTGATTCAAATTGAATTGAATAGGACCTTTGATTCAATCGAATTGAATTGAGTTTGGGTCAAATTCAATTAAATTCGATTTGTTGGGAGCACTAGTGTGGTGAGGAGTTCCCACTAGGCAGGGGGGTACTACAGGGAGATCCACTATCTTCTTTACTTTATGTCCTCTCACTAGAGCCCCTAATCAATAATATGAGAAGAAAGATGACAGGCCTGCAGCTAGGTGGAGTGAACTGGAAGCTAGGAGCCTTAACTGATGATATAGTCATTGGTATGAGCAACCCAGGAGATATAAACACTGTCCAGACAGAGATATAGTGATATGAAGGGCTGAACTGAGACAAATATGACACATTGGACATTGGTCAAGAAATAGGGGAGGATGGCCGCTTTGGCAAAACAATTATACAGGGAGAGGCAGTAAGATACCTGGGGATCTGGTTCTCAGTGTACAGCACTATTCTAAAGAAGGACTGGTGGAAAAACATGGTGGAAAAGTGGGAGGCAGTGCTCAAGGGATGGGCAGGAAGAAACCTATCACTGATGGGCAGAGTGATGGTATTAAACATTTACTGGCTACCGAAAGTGTAGTACCTCAGATACTATCTGGACTTCCCTGGGTGGGTGGTGAAGAGACTCATGAAGACAATGTCTGGATGGCTATAGAAGGGGAAAAGACTTCAAATAGTATGGGAAGTGCTGACACTAAAGTCCAGAGATGGTGGCCTTGGACTTACTGACCTCCAATGACGACTGAGGGCACTCCGAGGGTGGTGGAGAAGAAGAATAGTAGAGCTGGGTGAGAGTGAGTAGAGAGAACTGGCAAGGGACAACTGGTGCATATGATTCTGCCCAAGAAGAGAGAATGGAGGAGACATTCAGAGTATCATTAGAGTAGCCAACATTGGGAGGATCTGCTATCGAAGCTTCTGGTGGGGACTGATAGAGGCATGGATTAGCTTGAGAATGAGAGAGCCTGAAGGGGAGGATTGGGAGGAGAGAAATGAGGTAGAATGGGACATGATGAATATCTGCTTAGGGGGACAGGAGGTGGAAAATTACTCATTGGAGGAGGCATTTAAAGGATTATGAACTGGACCTATGGAGAAGTGGCCAGTGGGGTGGCAGAAGGCTGAATTTGGAGAGGACTGGGAATGGGGGAACATTTGGGGATGGGTGGAGAAGATGAGACTCTGCACATCCCCCAAGTACTGGGTAGTATGGTGGCAGTTTCTGAGAAGAAATGTCATGTTGACACACTGGACAGAGTGGATGCATACTGATGGCAAGAGGGAATGTGAGTGGTGTGAGGAGGTGGGGGTGGACAATATACAAACTCCTGAATATGTCTTAGCAGACTGCTGGGGAGTTGAAGGATACTGGTGCCAACTGGAGTCACTGTTGGGAGATGGCCAGCAGAGGATAAGAGAGACAGTGGAAAGTATGATACAGAGGAGGCTGGTGGGGAACACTGGCAATACCTGGGGGAGTTTAGGTCAAATTATTGGACTCTGAGTACTTATGGCAATGCACTGGCAATGAATATTTAAAGGAGACCACTGAATGGGAGCTGGTTCTCTTGTAGAATGATGGAAGGAATTGATGAGGGAGATTGTCCAGGGCTGGTGATATCAGGGGAGGTGAAATGAAGAGGCCATACCAAACATGTGATCAAGATGATCTAGGCAAATCAGGGAAGACTAGTACTAAGTGATAGTGGGGTGCATTGGAAGGAAGGAATAGGATAGTCAGAAGAAGATTGCTTCAGATAGTCAGAAGAACAATAGCTAATCGAGAAAAGAAATAGATAGAAACTGTATAAATAACTAGCACTATGAGTGAATAAAGCCTCAAGTCAAATGGAAAAAAACAGCATCTTCTTCCACTACCATTTACATTACACATACTTTTATATATACTTTTGTTCAGTTTATTCGAAAAGCAACTAGCAAAATAGCAGCAATTCAACCTCCTGGTTGGTATACTAGGTCAAGACCTGGTGTAGCATTTAAGTAGCAGCAAGAGAAGGAAGGATATAGACTGAGATTGAGAAGGTGACCATTAGGAGGGGTGCAGAGGGTGGTCAAGGAGCTAGTGGTGAGGAGAGAAGTGAGGGAAAAATTGGAGACCAATTTTGCTCCTCAATGTGGACCACAAACTGGTGTCAAAAATTTTGGTGAAGTGGCTTCAAGAAAGAGTGGGGGCCCTGGTTAGAAAGGAGCAGCAAGCTTTTGTTATGGGCAGACAGATCCAGGACAGCACTGCATGGGTCCAGAATGTGCTAGAGGGCTGTAAGAGTAGAGGAATTGATGGGAGACTAGTCTTTCTGGACCAGGAGAAAGCATTTGACAGAGTGTGCTGGAACTATATGGTATCAGTATTACAGAGGATTGGGTTCAGCCCCTTGGAGGTAGGGAGGCTATTGGGCCTACTATGAAGAGGAAGAGTAATAATTATCATGAATAGATGGTATGGTGAGGAGTTCCCACTAGGCAGGGGGGTACCACAGGGAGATCCATTATCTCCTTTACTTTATATCCTCTCACTAGAGCCCCTAATTGATAATATGAGGAGAAAGATGACAGGCCTGCAACTGGGTAGAGTGAACTAGAAGCTATGAGCCTTTGCTGATGATATAGTAGTTAGAATGGGTAACCCAGGAGACATAGACACTGTCCGGACAGAGATACAGCAATATGAATGGCTGTCAGGAGCAAAGCTGAACTGGGACAAATGTGACAAATGTGACACCTTGGACATTTGCAGATGAATAGGAAATGATGGCCACTTTGGCACAACAATTATGCAGGAGAAGGCAGTAAGGTACTTGGAGATCTGGTTCTCAGTATATGGCACTATTCTAAAGGGAGACTGGTGGAAAAGCAAGTGGAAAAGTGGGAGGCAGTGCTCAAGAAATGAGCAGGAAGAAACCTATCACTAATAGATAGAGTGATGGTATTAAATATTTACTGGCTACCAAAAATGTGATACCTTAGGTACCATCTGGACTTCTCCGAGTGGGTGGTGAAAAGACTCATAAAGGTAATGTCCAGATAGCTGTGGAAGGGGAAGAGACCCCAAATAGTCTGAGAAGTGCTGACACTAAAGTCCAAAGATGGCAGCCCCAGACTCACCAACCTCCAACAATGACTGCAAGCACTCCAAGGATAGTGGAGAAGAAGAATAGTAGAGCTGGGTGAGAGTGAGTGGGGAGAACTGGTAAGGGACAACTGGCAAATATGATTTTGTCTAAGAGGAGAGAATGGAGGTGACATTCAAAGTATCATTAGAGTAGTGAACATTGGGAAGATCTGCTATTGAGGCTTCTGGTAGGGACTGATAGAGGCTTAGATTAGCTTGGGAATGAGAGAGCCCAAAGGAGAGGATTAGGAGAAGAGAGATGAGGTAAAATGGGATATGATGAATATTCGCTTAGGGGGACAGGAGGTGGAAAAGTACT
>RQIL01006954.1:0-12352 GCA_003951145.1 Jimgerdemannia lactiflua
CCCCCCAGCCCCCCTCCTCTCCCCTCCAGAGTGCGCTCCTCCAGAACTTCCAGACTTCCCCTTCCCCTTTCCCATCGTCCTCCACCCCTCAGCCCCTTCAGCTCCTCCACCATTCTTGACTGCCGCCGCAAAGCTCGTTACTCCTCCATTCCCAGCTTTCCTGCTCGACTCCTGCCCTCCTCCTGCTCCTCCACCCGTCGACGGTCCAAAAAACCCTGGCCCCAGCCCTATCCCTCCCTTGCCATACTGCCATTTGAAGGCTGGCCCATCCCCTACACCAGTACGCCTGTCCGTGCCTTGCTTGGTTGCCATCACCTTAAGAGGTTTCTCAATAAAACGATGAAAAGTGTGTCAAAAGTGTGTGTGGGAATTTGTGTAACGTGAATGTTACCAGAGAGAGGACTGTTAATGAAAGTACATATACATGAAGCCAGTTAAAGTTATTTGTATTTAATATAATGAGTAGTTTTTGATCCAGAAACTAACTAATCAAGTGCTCATATATATCAGTAATAGTTTTCTTATTCTTTAATACTTACTTACTTGGATGGTAGTATATGCTAAGACTAGAGAATAACTTGTAGACTATAACCAAAGATTACTTCCAATATATCTTTTAATATAATCAGCTCTCAGATAGATTAAAGCTTAAGTTGATCAGAGTCATCTGGCTATTATATTTCATAATTGGCTATAATATAAATAGTAGAATTATCTAGATTAGATTTATTTTCATTATTCTCTCAGGCTTATTTTCCTTATTCTCATCATTCTTCTTTCTTATTCTTAGTATGAATATATTTAGCTTATAAAGACAATTATAGCAGAGACTATATAAGTATAGATACATTGTAGATCTGTCTATCTGGATAGTAATTCTATTTATTTTGAGCTCTCCAACTTGCTTCCATATCATTTGATAATATATATTTCTCTATTTTATTCTACAAACAATATGTTCATAGTCATAATATTGATTTTGACAGTCTTTTTACAAGTAGTTATCTCTACAATAGTAGATATATTTTGCTTCAAACTATGGTAGTTATTAAAAAAATATACTCCAAGTATTGATACTTTTTATAACTATAAACTGATCCAGCTGCAGGTGAAGTACAGCTAGAACTCATCTTGGGAATTAAGTATAGCTAGAAAATTCAAGCTCACCTCAGGTATTTTGTATACAGTTGTACTCATATACATTGATGACATCCTGATCTTCAGTGGTACTGAAGAAGAATATCTCAAACACCTTGAACAAGTTCTCAAGATTCTCCATGAACACAAGCTTTATGCAAAGCTCAAGAAGTGTGAGTTCTTTAAGGATCAAGTCAAATACCTTGGACACATTGTATCAGCCAAAGGAATTCAAGTTGACCTAAGGAAAATACAAGCCATTGAATAGTGGCCTATACCAGCAAGCCTCACCAAACTTAGGTCCTTCTTTGGTCTGGCTGGATATTACTATTGATTTGTCAAGAACTTCTCTGGCATAGCAGAATCTTTAACAAACCTCCTGCAAAAGCAACCCAACTCTGATCACTATGTTCCCTACATCTGAGACACCTTCTGTCAACAAGCTTTTCAAGAACTCAAGAACTGCCTGAACTATGCACCTGTCCTCAGAAATATGGACCCAAACTTGAAGTTCACTGTCACTACTGATGTATCCAACTTTGCAATTGGTGCAGTCATCTCTCAAGATGATAGATAAGGACACAGACCCATTGCATTCAAGTCAAGAAAACTGTCCCCTACAGAACAAAAGCTAGCCACTCACGAAAAGAAACTTCTGGCAATCATTCATGCCCTCAAGACCTAGTGACACTACCTAGAAGAAGTTGAGTTCGATGTGATCACAGATCACAGGTCTCTTCAGTATATCAACACCCAATCAACTCTTTCCCACCAATAAGCCAAGTGGAGCCAGCTACTTCAGACCTTTACTCCAAACATCATCTACAAGCCTGGCAAAACCCTGATTATACCAGATGTGCTCTCAAGAAGGCCTAACCTTGCCACCATTTTACAAGTCACCATGGCACCCAAATTCCTCAACCAGATCAAGACAGCATATGAACAAGACTCTCTAGTTCTACAAAAGAATATCAAGGAATTCAAGAAAAAGTACACCTTCAAGGACAACCTCATATACTATCAAGACAAGGTCTATATTCCCATCAACCCTGAACTTCGGTACAAGATCCTTCATGAACATCATGACTCCCCACTAGCTGGTCACCTTGGAACTGAGAAGACCATCAAGAACATTCAATGAGACTACTACTGGCCCAACATGCTCAAGGAAATCAAGAAGTATATTCAAAGCTGTAACCTTTGTCAAAGAAACAAGTCAAGTAACCAAACACCTGCTGGTCTTCTACAACCCTTGCCAATTCTGACCAAGAAGTTTGAGTAAGTCACAATGGACTTCATTGTATAACTCCCACAAACCAAATCAGGCTATGATGCCATCATCATATTTGTGGACCGCCTGACCAAGATTACAATTGCTGAGCCAACTACAATCAATGCTACTGTCTCTGAAATTGCTAGAATCTTCTTCAAGTCTGTCTTCTACCAATATGGACTCCCCCAAGTAATTGTCAGCAACCGCGACCCCAAATTCACAAGTCACTTCTAGCAAGCGCTCTTTAAGACTCTTGGAACCCAAATTGCTATATCCACTGCCTTTTACCCTCAAACTGATGGACAGACTGAGCGAATGAATAGAATACTTGAACAAATGCTCAGAAACTATGTGTCTTATGAGTAAGATGATTGGAACCACTATCTGACCTATGCTGAGTTTGCCTACAACAATGCAGTCTAATCATCTATAGGTCTTTCCTCTTTTCAGTTACTATATGGTCAAAACTCTGAGACCCCTGCAAGTTTAGTCTCATTCCAGCAATCCAGTCACACACAAGTCCCCACTGCCCAGAATCTTATCTACAAAATGGATTTCCTTCTCAAAATCATGACACGAATCTGCAAAAGGCCCAACAACATCAAGCTAAGTATGCAGATAAGAAACATCATGATGTCAACTACACTATTGGAGATATGGTTCTACTCAAAGCCAACAACATCAAGGCCCAATCTTAAGTCAACCACCAGTCAGTCAAATTCCAGCCCAAGTACCTTGGACCCTTTGAGATCACTGAGCAAGTCTCTACCTACTCCTACCATTTCAGTCTACTGACAACCATGTGTATACATCTAGTATTCCATATGTCACAACTCAAGGCCTGGAACCAGTCACCCCCTTACCCTGGCTGAATTCTGACACCCTCAGCACCAGTTATGGTTGAAGACCACATTGAGTATGAAGTTGAGAAAATCTTAGACAAATAAGTCTAATACTGTCACACAGAATACCTAGTCAAGTAGATGGGCTACCCTGAATATGACACTACCTGGGAACCTGCCACCAATCTCAAGAACTCCCAAGACCTCATTCAAGAGTTCGAGTAAAAAGAAAATTATTGACTGCCCATGAGGTTCTCTCCTTAGATAGTAGATGACCTACTGTACTGATCAAGTACATTATGTATCGGGGCACTCTAAGGGATACAGCATCAGCAACAAGACCCACAGAAGAACTCTGTAAACTCTGTAACTAATGAGATTTGAACCAGTTCTCATATGATCAAGATGATACTTTGGCCCTCGCCTTATACAAGGATGGCCAGTCCTTGCCAATGAGCCGATATATTTTATTTGTCTTTTCTTTTGGTTTTATTTTCTTGTATTACCTTCTGAATTCAATGAGGACATTGATTCTTAAGGAGGAGGAGATATAACATTTTAGCATAGTTTATTTCTTTTTCTTTGTCTTTCTAGTATTTTCCATAATCTTCCAGCACCTTCTGAATGATTAGAAATCCTTTCTTGATACTAAGCTACAGCTAGAACATTCTTGTCACTTCTGTTCCAGTCTTAGCTAGTCATGGAACTTCATGGAACATTGCAGATCTTTATTTGTCATCATTGCCGAGAAACTCCTTAGCATTTCCATTGATTTCTCAGATCCTTCTTTCAGATCTTATATAAATATCCTCTCTGTTCTCTCAAATAAAGCTCAGAATATTTTCTCTCAGAATCCACAAGATCTTCCTGAACTCTTAATAACTCTTTGAGCTATTTTGAGCACTTAGAACCAAGTTACTTCCTTATTTAAGAAACCAGAACCATTACACATTTAGATAATAATACAACAGAATAAATTGATTATTTCACAAGAGAGCATCATCTGTTTCATAAGCTGGATAGAGTATTGGTGGATAGAGGAGGGGTACAATATCTTCATTGAATTTACTTTTGATATATCTTTAATGGATTATGATACTATGGATCACAGGGTTATAATATACTAGAGGTTATTGTTTATATCATTCATACTCAGAGAGTAGAGTTGTTAGTTACTCTTTGAGAGTGGTCTGGAGATATAGGTTATATTTGCCTGTTTTATTATTATAGTTGAAATAGTCAGGAATAAATATAAGTTAGTACTCATACTATTAGTTTTCTCTCCAATAGATTTCATAGGCAGTAATGAACTATTGTAAATTCATTGATAGAGTTGGCAAAGTGATCAAGGTTAGGAGGTCTTCATAAAATACTTCATTTTCTAAGAGTTTATTGTTCTCAGTTTTATTGTTATCAAATTTGATAATACTATAGATATCTTCTATAGTATATCTAATTTAAGGCATTTACAAGATATGGTCATCTAGATGTAAGAAGCTTCTATCTATAGTCTTGGTATATTCTAGGTACTTCTTGTTGACTTCTTGTACCATGTTATCAATCTGGCTATAGATAAGAGTACTGATTATTTCAGAGATAGTAACTTGGAGACAGAGAATAGCAGAGCTATACATTATAGAAGAGTTCTCATTATTTGTAAGCAATAAGTTTCTGATATTGAGACATTTCTATTATCTTAATATTATAATAATAATTGACTATATTTTTAAGATGACATCTGATTTAATAGTAGCTTGAGAGTTGTCTGATTTAATGAGCTTTATTAATTATGTTCAGAACATTTCATCTGACTTTTATAAAGTAGTAGGGTACTTGGCTATAGATATTTCTTAAGAGCAAAGGTTCTATAACTAGATTGATAATAGTATTTCAAATATTAGTTTGGATGTAGTTATAGATTTCAGTAGACATAATTGATATATATTTAAGACTCTATTTGTTTGCTTGGGATTTGTTTAGTTCTAGTGTCTTAATAGTTTGATATATTTGGTTTATATATTCTTTGATCTTAATTGATAAGATTCCATTTCCATAAGTCTTATATTCTATAACTTTGAATTGACTTAGCTTTGTAATCTTATATATAACTTCCAGATTGGTTTTGAGAGTAATATGTGATTTCAGTAGCTTGGAGATTGTGTGCTTACAAATACTATTCATATAGATACTGATTTGTAAAAAAAAAGTCTCACTACTAGTTCTTTAGTCTTTGCTACCAAAGTGATTCCTTTTTCTTTTTTGGTACTCAAAGTAGTACTAATTATATCATCAGTTACTTTCTTCTATATTGTAGTCTCAATACTAGCTACCAACTTAATTACTGAATTTATAGTCACTTCTTATTCTCTATTAGTTATCTAATTTATTATATAACCTCTTCTCTATCAATATTATACTGATCCCCCCCTGTCTCTACTATACCAGTATCTCTTTTCTTTTCTTTTTCTACTTTCTCTATATTGTATCATTTATCTACTTTCTCTGTCTCCTCTACATTCCCCCTCATTTTCTAAATTCTTCTAAATTTATAGTCATTATATAGCTCTTAGATAATCTAAGTTCTGGTCTCCTCCTCTCCAATGGCTCTGATCTTGAGCTTTCTTAAGTTGTCATTTCTTGAAAATATCACCAAATTGTAACAAACTAGTTTAAATATATAGTTAGACTCCTTGGTTATCTTGTATATCTCAACAGATAAGTTGAAAACTTATTAATATATTACTGTTCACTGAAAAGTATTGTGTAGCTTTTGATAACTAATTATTCTTATAGTTATAATAAAGACATAAAGTAATTATTTTCAACAATCTCAATCAGCTTCAATATATCTTCAAATCTCAACTTTTTCTTATTGTGGCTAATTTGATGTTGAGATTTGCTTAAAGGTGTACCAAATTGTTTTCAGTATTTAATTACTCAAGAAGCAGTATTATAGCTACAGTTGAAATCCTGAGAAAGTTGAGCAATGTTTTTATAGTATTTCCAAGCATCAACCATCTGATAAGCAATCTCCCATGATACATCTTTGCCTCAATACTTCAGAGTTATAGGCAAATCAATCTCTTGAATAGTATCAGTTTCTGTTTCATCTCCTTCATCTCCTTCATCTCCTTTATCTCCTTCATCTCCTTCCATCCGTCTTGTCTGTCTCATCCATCTCGCCCATCTCATCTGTCTCATCCATCTTGTCTGGCTCATTCATCTTGTCCGTCTCATCCGTCTTGTATATATATTCAAAAAGACATTTTGGATTTAAAATTCGTTGTGTTGGAGAAGGGTCGCCAACAATGAATATGTGCATAGACATAATGAGAAGATGTGTTTGTTTTAATTGACCTTACTATGTACTTTTTTGTTTGCTTTATTGTACATTGTTGCATGTATTGTCATATGTATCATTGTATGTATCATCGCATGTACTTGACTTATCGTCACATGTATCATCGCATGTATTATCACGTGTATTATCGCATGCTTAGTATCTAGTGACTATTTTTTCTTTTTTAATATTGTACAACTGTATGTCGTCATCTATTTATTTGAAATTGGGACCCATAGTAGATCTTTACAGACAATCAAGTATCGGGAATATAAGAATAAGAATACAGTTTCTCAGATACCACAACTATGGCACTAAACCCACCTGTAATAAACGGCCCCTCGTCTCTAGCTACAAACACTACCGCAAGCACCTAATTTTCCGGTTCGTCGTGACTAGGACCATTCGCTAGCTGGTTGACATAAAAATCATGTGAGTGGCGAGGTGCATGCCGCACATGCATATTTTAATTCATACAAGCTCGGCTCGGCTGTCTTTGACCCTTATCGATCTACCCTAGCACCGATATCCCCAAGGTTTTGTCCGGTTTAGCTCTATGCATAGAGTTATTTTCAGATAATGCCGCCGTCTATTTTGAACAAGAAAACGGACGCGTGTGAAAGGCTTGAACCTTTTTTTTTGTCACTTTCCCTTTTATCTTTTTAGGTTTAATTTTAAAGCTTAGATAATTGGCACGACATGAAACGTGGGAAGCGCAGCATACAACAAACTTCACAGATCTGCTTCGCATATATACGAGGTTGGAAAAGGAAGAAGGAAAAGGCGCTAATGCCGTGTTTAGGGAGGACAGGGGCCCGAGATATGGGCATAATTGAAGTTACCAAGGAGAAAAAGGGAACTGGAAAGGGACTCATTGCCATCACCGGCGCGAGGGGGTTGTAAAGAAAAATGAGATTTTGTTTTCATAATCCATGTTCCATGTAATGCAAACTGCATATAGCTGCGCGACGCCTCAAGTGCAAGCCATCACGACAAAAAAAAAAAAATTAAGATTAAGATTTTCCCGGTTTTATTTATCCAACAGCGTTGACGAGAGACCTGCTGCCGACCCCTCCGCGGTACCCATAATTTGATTGACAATCCCATTGGCATTGAAGTCCGTTATGGGTAAACTGTATCACATGTACTCCCATGGCCCGGTTTTTTTTGTGGAAGTGGGCAAAAGATAATCTGAATTCCGGGACGAGCACCTGATCTTCCCTTAAAGCACATTACCTTAACATCATTTCCGCCTGTTTGGCGTTTCGTTTCTTGCTTTGAGTTGCCCTTATAAACGGACAGTCCACGTGCAGACCAAGCTCGGGTCTTAATACTGCCCTGGCAAAGCGCCAGTCATATTCTGAATTCCCGATCGTGATCTGTACGCTTTGTCATACGTGATATTGGATCTTCGCGCTCAATTATTAACTGCAGGCAGCTCCTCGTAGCATAATCAAGTTTCTCCCCAATTTAAGGTGCAAATTCTCTCATGACTTCCATTTACGCTTGACTTTTTGTTCGCGTGGAATATGCCAGAAAAATCCTATATATCTGTACCTGCCTCAAGTGGTCTCCTCTGTCCGACATCTTGACCATCATTAACTTTAAGTCCCACTGACATCCGGAGACTTTCGTACCGCTGCCAGACGCGTCATGGCCAAATTTGTCTTTGATCCCTTCAACGAGCAATCTGACGCCGAGGACCGAGTAACACACATTCTTCAAGCAACGCGCTTCTTGCAGTATGAATCGGGACCTCCTCCTCCAGTCGACCCAAGCCTGCCTCCGGGGTTCAAGTGGATTGGCGACCGCGGTTTCAAGCCGGAAGGAAATCCTGCTTATCCAAACCCATGCGACACAGACGAAGAGCTGAGGCTCAACAATCAGCACAAGCAGATCAGAATCGTTCTCCAGGGCAACCAGATGGCGCCTGTGCACGAACAGCTCAAAAGTGGCGCACGGGTTTTGGACGCGGGATGCGGTACGGGGGTATGGACAATAGATATGGCTCATACATACCCCGCCAGCGACTTCACGGCTACAGACATGATCGATATTTTCGCGCACGGGATGGAAAACGTTGCTAGTGCTCCGCCAAACTGCCATTTCCAAATCGCCGATACAACAAAAAGGCTGCCGTTTCCGGACGAGACATTCGATTACGTTTTCCAGCGCTTGGCTTTCAGCAGCTTCCGGGAGGATCAGTGGCCCAAGGTTATCAGTGAGCTCATACGAGTCACGAAACGCGGAGGTTGGCTTGAACTCGGTAAGTTATCCCATCATCGCTGTCTCTGACGTTAATTTGTGTCGTTTGATACCGAAAAACGTGGACTGACAGAAGTCTGCAATCAATAGTTGACACTAACGGCATGATAGAAAACGCTGGGCCAAGTGGGCTGGACTACTGTCTTAGAAGTATGTTGCTACATTTTGTCTCTACATGTACAGCGCACGTGAGTGTGCACGTGATTCACACCTATTCTCCCTGACGATG
Source organism: Jimgerdemannia lactiflua (assembly GCA_003951145.1). Classification (NCBI taxonomy): domain Eukaryota; kingdom Fungi; phylum Mucoromycota; class Endogonomycetes; order Endogonales; family Endogonaceae; genus Jimgerdemannia; species Jimgerdemannia lactiflua. The sequence goes on from RQIL01006954.1 coordinate 9,087, forward strand.
ACGAAAAGTCAAACAGTTCCTCACTTTACGGGATATCAACACCGATTACGCTCTCACGCTTGGCGAGGTCCTCAAGTCCGCCGCACTGCAAGACGTCGTCTTTGACCATCACGAAATTCCCATTGGGTGGGGCCCCGAAGAGATTGCCATACCAACCGCCAAGACCTTTGAGAAGAGCTTGAGAGGCTTGAAACCGCAAGCGACCATTGCGCTTGGTCTCGGAGACAAAGAGTTTGACGAAATGGTTGAGAATGTTCTGATGGAGATCGTTTCGCAAAAGTGCTATTGGAATGCCTTCTATGCCTATGGTAGGAAACCATGAGTGCTAAGCAAATCCTGTCAAATTATTATGCCTTGATATTTTAGGTTATTCTTTGTGAGTTATGTTAAAATATGAAAATTTCTATGAAAGCGCTACTTATTATGTACTTTGAGGTTTTATTGCTTCATTTCGTTCTATGTTTGTAGTATTTTGTCTTTTTTCCATAGGCAATCCAGTTGCTGTTCAAGCTAACGGGATATTTTAAAAAATAGATGACGTTAACACACGTGACATAACAGTCACTGTTGTTATAAGTATGGCCACATTCCGCCTCCCTTCCTCGATTGCTCCTTGATGTCAAATGCCGTTTCGCTCAATTCCCGTCCCTCGCCCTCGCCCATACACCTACTCATTCCGCGTACCAACCACCTTCTACCTCCTCGCCGGTCTCGCCACCGGCTTTGCCATTGTCTCCCTCTCCCATCGCTACTACTTCCGCCACCGTTACCACAACCGCCCCGCCAATGACCTCGATGACCCCTCGGGACTATTCACCGCCTCGTCGCTGAACTCGTCGCGCACCCGTCGCCAGCGCCGGAGGCGACGCCGCAGCGAGCGCCTCGAGGATCTCCAGGGGTTTCAGGACGGAGCCACGGGCGCCGGTGCCGACGACGAGAGTGACATCGTCATACCCATTCCTGTGTCGCCTGCGGACTCGGAGGACGAAGATGAAGAGAGCGCGCTGGGCGCGCTGTTTTCCGAGGATGGGAATGAAGATAGCAAAAACTTGCTAAGCCTGCTGTACGCGATCGCAGAGGATCAGGCACGGAAAGGTATGGAATGTTCACGTGGGCTAGGCCCCTCTGTCTATTGGGCATATGCAACGAGGTTCCCAAGTTGGGCCATCCTCTCCAATCCATTTGTCCAACGCCTGACCACCCTCCCTGCCCCTCTCACTGCAGAAGGCTACATCCATCGTAAGTCACCCCATCCGCGTATACACCACAAATTGTATCCACCCGGCTTTCATGCCTTACCCCTTTTCTACCCCCTCCAGGCGGTATCACCTGCAACAAGTGCAGCGCCTCCCCGATCCGCGGCCTCCGCTACAAGTGTGCAAACTGCGTCGACTTTGATCTGTGCGAGACGTGCGAGGCAGGCGACAACCACGTCAAGACGCACGTCTTCCTCAAGATTCGGATACCCATTCCGCCGCTAGCAAACCCGAGGAGCGCGCTGTTACCGGCGTTCTATCCGGGTATCTTGAATGTCTTGATTTTATTGTCGGGGAGGAAAGCTGAGGGAGGAAGGGGGCAACGGAAGGGGAAGGGAAGGTGTATGTGAATGGAGCATGAAAGCCCGACGCTCGATGAGGTTTCATTTTTTTTGTTATTAAAGAGCACGAACATTTTCACTCGCCACCCAGGCAAGGACATCAACGGCTCCAGCCTCAACTGGGACAAGCTCCGCGAACTCCAAAAGAAAACACACTGTAAGCCCTCTTTCTCCTCCTTTTCCCCTCCTCCTCCTCACACACCCCTCCTCCTCCATCATCCTAACTCCCCTTTCTCCCAAAAAGTCGATCAAGTGGAGCTGGAGGCGCTGTACGAGCAGTTCAAATCGCTGAGCACCGTGGAGGAAGGCGATGGCGGGATTGACAAGGAGACATTCGAGCAGTGCCTGGGCCCGCTGGGCTTGGAGAAGAACTTGATCACCGAGCGCATCTTCAGCTTCTTCGACCAGGATGGCGACGCCGTCATCGACTTTGGGGAGCTGGTATGCGGGCTGAGCATCTTAAGCAAGGGGAACCTGGACGAGAAGATTAAGTGTGGGTGGCGGTTTTATAGTATTATTGAGGAATTGGTGGGTTAGGATGCGTGGGTTTTGTGCAAGCTATGTGGGCGTTGTAGAATGGGGTTGAGTTTGGTTTTATGTACCACAATTCCTCACACCCTTGCGCTATCCGCCCTACCCTCCAACCACAGACGCATTCAAGGGCTACGACCTTGACGGCGATGGCTTCATATCGCGCGAGGAGCTCTCGAAGATGTTCAAAGCTTATTTCTACCTCTCGATGGAGCTCGTCCGCGACGTCGTCAAGGCCATGGAGGACGACATGATGGACAGCTTTGAATTCCAGGCCTCCCAGCCTGTCTCCTCCGCCTTTACCGCCGCGATACCTCAACCTCCTGTTGACGACACTAGAGAACCCCACACGAGAGGCGACGACGACGCCGATGCGGTTGATGACGCAAACAGGTTTCCACAGAAGGAAAACTACTTTAGGGAGCTGGCGAGGACGGAGGAGGGTGTTGAGTCGTCGTCGTCGTCGTCATCGTGGCCCCCAGCCCCGGCAGCAGCAGCAGGAGTCTTGTCATCGTCGGCATCATCAGTGCCAGCGCAGCGCCGCCGTTCCTCCTCCACAGCGCTTGCTTCCTCCTCCCCCATCATCCCACACCGACGCATTCCGGCGATTGATACGCACCCGCGTTCACTCGCGGCATCGCCCGCCTCCCCCTCGTCGTCAGCCCCCACGCCGTCGACGGCGTCGTCGCCGTACCCTTCCGCGGTTGGATCGGGTGGGGCGCTCTCGTTGTACCCAGACCCGCCACGGAAGCCGTGGGAGGAGAAGTTCCCGATTATGGAGAGCATGTCGCAGGACGCGATCGAGGAGATGGTCGAGAAGACATTCAAGAGCATCGAGACTAAGAGGGAAGGGTTCATCAGCTACGAAGAGTTTAGGGTGTTTGTGCAGACGGACTCAAGTATCGTGAGCTGGTTCGAGGCGTTGGGGACCGTGTTTTAGGGTGAATATTATGAATTAATGATGAGACTTAGAAGGCCCGAGATGATGGAATGTGACGGGTATTATGGGACACTGGAATTGTGGCGTTTTGCTACCGAGGAAGGTCGTGCGTGCAATGAATTTATTACAAGAGCTTTCACGCCATATCATAAGCCGCGTTTCATAGCGCGTCGTTTTTTTTTTTTTTTTTTTTTTTTT
>RQIL01006965.1:0-12349 GCA_003951145.1 Jimgerdemannia lactiflua
TAATAGTTTTAATAATAATATATAGAGTATTGATTACAGTGGATCTCTCTGAGGCACCCCTCACTTCAATGGAAATGAGATACCCCAATGTCCATTCACTATAACTGTAACATTTTAACATAGTTTATTTCTTTTTCTTTGTCTTTCTAGTATTTTCCATAACCTTCCAGCACCTTCCGAATGATTAGAAATCCTTTCTTGATACTAAGCCACAGCTAGAATATTCTTGTCAATTCTGTTCCAGTCTTAGCTAGTCATAGAACTTTATGGAACATTGCAGATTTTTATTAGTCATCATTGCTGAGAACCTTCCTCTTGGTATTTCCATTGATTTCTCAGATCCTTCTGGATCCTTCTTTCATATCTTGTATAAATATCCTCTCTGTTCTCTTGAATAAAGCTCAGAATATTTTCTCTCAAAAACTACAAGATCTTCCTGAACTTTTAGTAACTCTTTGAGCTACTTTGAACTACTAGAATTAAGTCACTTCCTCATTTAAGAAACTAGAACTATTATACTTGGTAGCAGAAGTTAAGTTACACCTTGCCTAAACAAAAAATCTCTCAAGAACTAGTCAAATACCATATCTATGGACCCCAACACCAATGCCTGGGACAACAACACCTACAATATCCCTTATAGTAACTATATCCCACAGAACACACCCTACATTCAGCAAGAAGAAGAGAAGGAACAGCAAATTCCTACTCAGTCATCTGGGACTCTAGAAAGCTTCTTGCACACTACATTGGCTCAAATTTCCCAACTTCAAGAATACCTAGACAAGAAGGAGAGCAAAGCTCCTGCACAGTCTATATCTATACCTATAATGGTATCTCTGACTGCAGTCATTATCAAGCCTCAGAAGCCTGATACTTTTGATGGCCAAAGTGAAGGATAGTTCACTGATGCTTGGCTTTTCCAATTGGAGCAGTATGGAGAACTGATCAATTTGGATGAAGCAGTATTAGTCCAATTTACTGCCACACTCCTCCAAGAGAATACTGCAATCTGGTGGTGAAATCATATCTAGAACACAAGATTCTCTGACTGAATCAAGGTCTGGAGTGAATTCTCAGATGCTATTCTAGGCCAATTCAAACCTGTCAATATTACCAAGGTTGCACAAGACTATCTAGCAAATATCAAACAACTCAAGTCTGTGCAAGTATACAATGCACAATTCCTATCTATCCTACTGGAGCTACCTCTTATCACAAAAGACAAGAAGATTCATAAGTACATCCGAGGTCTCAAGGGACAAACCTGAGTTTGTGTTGAACTAGAAGAACCCAAAGACCTAGACACTGTAATGAAAATTACTAATAGGTTCAATATCATTATCTATGGCAACCACTTCAGCAGAAGAGACTGCCTTTCAACAACAACCACAGAAGGGAGGAAACCAAAGTCAGAACTGTTGAACCTGCCCCCATGGATCTAGACACCATTAATAAGAATAAGAAGAACAAGCTTACACCTAAGGAAAAGGAGTGCCTCAAGAAGGCTGGAGCCTGCTTCTTTTGCTGACAGCCTCGCCACATTGCTACAAAATGCCCCAAGAAGACAACCAAATCCAAGAGGATCCTGGTTCTGTCCAAAGACACCCAAGGTCATCAAGTCAAACAAGAAGTTGTACTCAATTTCATGCGAGTCAATCCCAAGACCCAGATTTCTCAAGTATAGTCAGAAGGAGCCATTGGTCTGGACCTTCAATCTGTTCAACAAGTCACTATTCCTGTCCATGAAAGAAGGCTCATTCCAACTGGCCTTGCAGTCGAAATACCCAAGAGACATTATGCAAGAATTGCACTAAGATCTGGTCTCAGTATCAAGCACTCACTGGATGTTGGTACTAGAGTCATTGACTCTGACTTCCGAGGAGAAATGCAAGTCCTACTAGTCAACCACAAGGACCAACCATATACTGTCAACAAAGACAACTGAATTGTACAGCTCATCCTGGAGAAAGCCACTCTACCTGCCATCAAGGAAGTCACCACATTGTCTCTAACCAAGCAAGATCAGAAAGACTTTGGCAGCACTGATCAAGTTGCTAGCATAGCCGAGAACTGAGCCAACTTAATGCTCATCTTAAAAGATCTAGTCAAAGGTCAAGAACTAGATGTCCTCATAGATAGCAGAGCTGTTGAAAACTTCATCAACAAGAATCTCATTGACAAACTCAAGATACTCACCAAGCCAGCTAGCAAGAATGGTGGAGTTGTCACTGCTGATGGCACCACTCTCCCAATTGACTCAATTGCCGCTAAACTTCCTCTCAAGATTCAGAAGTACTGGGAATGTTTGGATTTTGAAGTGGCACCCCTAGGAGATCATGATCTGATCTCAGGCAAACCCTGACTTACACAACACAACCCATATATTGATTGGATCAAGAATGAAGTTACCTTGACCCAAGATGGAATTAACATTACAATCAAGCCAGACAAGACTCAGATGAAAACTCCAATTGCAACTCTTTTGGCAATTCAGTTCAAGAAGGCCCTCAAGAAGACTACCTGTACTTTGAGGTACTGATCTGATCTAAGAAAGAAGACAAGAAGCTATCAATCAGTGAAAGTGTCAAGTTACTGCTGAACAAGTACAAGGACATCTTCCCAGACAAGCTACCTGGTCTACCACCATCAAGAGACCACAATCATGAAATCACGCTAGTACCTGATGTAGCCATTCCCAAGAAGATGTACCATATGTCACCACTTGAAATTGAAGCAATCTCAATGAACTCATCAAGCAAGGAGCCATTCAGCCAAGCAAGTCACCTTTTGGCTCTCCAGTCTTATTTGTCAAGAAGAAGGATGATACCTTGCAAATGTGCATAGACTACCATGCACTCAACAAGATTACTATCAAGAATCATTACCCACTGCCATTCATCAACCAAATATTTGATACTCTCAAGAATACCAAATACTTCTCCAAGATTGACCTTACCTCTGGGTGTTACCAAATTAACATCAAACCAGAAGACATACCCAAGACAGCATTCATGACACCATTTGGACTATATGAATTTCTATTCTTAGCTTTTGGTTTCACTAATGCGCCAGCAACCTTTCAAGACCTCATGCAGACTGTCTTCAAGGATTAGCTCTATATCTTTGTACTTGTGTATATTGATGACATCCTGATCTTCAGCAGCACTGAAGAAGAACATCTCAAATATATCAAACAAGTCCTCAAGATCCTCCATAAATACAAGCTTTATACAAAGCTCAAGAAGTGTGAGTTCTTCAAAGATCAAGTCGAATATCTTGGACACATTGTATCAGCCAAAGGAATTAAAGTAGACACAAGGAAAATACAAGCCATTGAATAGTGGCCTGTACCAGTAAGTCTCACCAAACTTAGGTCATTCCTTGGTCTGGCTGGATACTACCATTGATTTCTCAAGAACTTCTCTGGCATAGCAGAATCCTTGACAAACCTCCTGTAAAAGGAACCCAACTCTGACCACTATGTTCCCTACATCTGGGACACCTTCTATCAACAAGCCTTTCAAGAACTCAAGAACTGCCTGACCCATGCCCCTGTCCTTAGAAACATGGACCCCAACTTGAAGTTCACTGTTACTACTGATGTATCCAACTTTGCAATTGGTACAGTCATCTCTCAAAATGATGGTCAAGGACACAGATCCATTGCATTCAAGTCAAGGAAATTGTCCCCTGCACAACAAAAGCTAGCCATTCACAAAAAGAAACTCCTGGCAATCATTCATGCCCTCAAGACCTAGCAACACTATCTAGAAGGAGTTGAGTTCGATGGGATCACAGATCACAGGTCCCTTCAGTATATCAACACCCAACTGACTCTTTCCCATCAACAAGCCAAGTAGAGTCAGTTACTTCAGACCTTTACCCCAAACATCATCTATAAGCCTGGCAAAACTCTGTTGTACCAAATGTACTCTCAAGTAGGCCTGACCTTGCTGCCATTTTACAAGTCACCATAGCACCTGAATTCCTTAACCAGATCAAGACTGCCTATGAACAAGACTCTCTGGTTCTACAAAAGGACACCAAGGAATTCAAAGAGATGTACTGTAACAGTTCTGGTTTCTGGAATGAGGAAGCAACTAAATTCTAAGTGCTCAAAATAGCTTAAAGAGTTATTGAGAGTTCAGGAAGTTCTTGTGGATTCAGGGAGAAAATATTCGGAGCTTTATTCAAGAGAACAGAGAGGATATTTATACAAGATATGAAAGAAGGATCTGGAAGGATCTGAGTAATCAAAGGAAATACCAAGAGGAAGGTTCTCGGCAATGATGACAAATAAAGATCTGCAATGTTCCATAAAGTTCCGTGACAAGCTAAGACTGGAACGGAAGTGACCAGAATGTTCTAGCTGTGGCTTAGTGCCAAGAGATGATTTCTAATCATTCGGAAGGTACTGGAAGGTTACAGAAAGTACTAGAAAGACAAAGAAAAAGAAATAAACTATACTAAAATATTACATATCCTCCTCCTTAAGAATCAATGTCCTCATTGAATTAGGAAGGTAACACGAGAAAATAAAACCAAAAGAAAAGACAAATAAAATATATCAGCTCATTGGCAAGGACTGGCCATCCTTATATAAGGCAAGGGCCAAAGTATCATCTTGATCGGATGAGAACTGGTTTGAACCTCATTAGTTGCAGGGTTTATAGAGTTCTTCTGTAGGTCTTGTTGCTGATGCTGTATCCCTTAGAGTGCCCTGATGCATAATGTACCTGATCAGTATAGTAGGTCATCTACTATTCAAGGGGAGAACCTCACAGGCAGTTAATGAGTTTCTTTTTTGCTTGAACTCTTGAATGAGGTCTTGGGAGTTCTTGAGATTGGCAGCAGGTTCCCAGGTAGCATCATATTCAGGGTAGCCCATCCACTTGACTAGGTATTCTGTGCGATGGTATCAGACTTGTTTGTCTAAGATTTTCTCGACTTCATACTCGATGTGGTCTTCAATCATAACTGGTGCTGAGGGTGTCGGAATTCGGCCAGGGTAAGGGGGTGACTGGTTCCAGGCCTTGAGTTGTGACATATGGAATACTGGATGTATATGCATGGTTGTCAGTAGACTGAGATGGTAGGAGTAGGTAGAGACTTGCTCGGTGATCTCGAAGGGTCCAAGGTACTTGGGTTGGAATTTGGCTGACTGGCGGTTGACTTGAGATTGAGCCTTGATGTTGTCGGCTTTGAGTAGAACCATATCTCCAATAGTGTAGTTGACATCATGATGTTTCTTATCTGTATACTTAGCTTGATGTTGTTGAGCCTTTAGCAGATTCGTGGTAGCAGTCTTGAGAAGGGAATCCTATTTTTCGATAAGGTTCTGAGCAGTGGGGACTTGTGTGTGACTGGATTGCTGGAATGAGACTAGGCTTACAGGGGTCTTGGGATTTTGACTGTATAGTAACTGAAAAGGGGAAAGACCAGTAGATGATTGGACTGCGTTGTTGTAGGTGAACTCGGTGTAGGTCAGGTAGTGGTCCCAATCATCTTGCTTATAAGACACATAGTTTCTGAGCATTTGTTCAAGTGTTCTATTCATTCACTCGGTCTGTCCATCAGTTTGAGGGTAAAAGGCAGTGGACATAGCGATTTGGATTCCAAGAGTCTTGAAGAGTGCTTGCCAGAAGTGACTTGTGACTTTGGGGTCGCAGTCACTGACAATTACTCGGGGACGTCCATATTGGCAGAAGATAGACTTGAAGAAGATTCTAGCAATCTCGAGGGCAGTGGCATTGGTTGTATTTGGCTCAGTGATAGTAATTTTGGTCAGGCGGTCCACAAACATGACTATGGCATCATAGCCTGATTTGGTTCATGAGAGTTGGTCAATGAAGTCCATTGTGACTTGCTCGAAATTCTTCATCAGAATTGGCAATGATTGCAGAAGACCAGTAGGCATTTGGTTGCTTGACTTGTTCTGTTGACACAGGTCGCAGCTTTGAACATACTCCTTGATTTCCTTGAGCATTTTGGGCCAGTAGTAGTCTCATTGAATGTTCTTGATGGTCTTCTCGGTTCCAAGGTGACCAGCTAGTTGGGAGACATGATGTTCATGAAGGATCTTGTACTGTAGTTTAGGGTTGGCAGGAATATAGACCTTGTCTTGATAGTACACAAGGTTGTTCTTGAGGGTGTACTTTTCTTTGAATTCCTTGGTGTCCTTTTGTAGAACCAGAGAGTCTTGTTCATAGGCAGTCTTGATCTGGTTAAGGAATTCAGGTGCCACGGTGACTTGTAAAATGGCAGCAAGGTCAGGCCTTCTTGAGAGCACATCTGGTACAACCAGGGTTTTGCCGGGCTTGTAGATGATGTTTGGAGTGAAGGTCTGAAGTAGCTGACTCCACTTGGCTTGTTGATAGGACAGAGTTGGTTGGGTGTTGATGTACTGAAGGGATCTGTGATCTGTGATCACGTCAAACTCAACTCCTTCTAAGTAGTGTTGCCAGGTCTTAAGGGCATAAATGATTGCCAGGAGTTCCTTTTCGAGTGGCTAGCTTTTGTTCTGCAGGGGATAGTTTCCTTGACTCGAATGCAATGGGTCTGTGACCTTGTCCATCATCTTGAGAGATGACTGCACCAATTGCGAAGTTGGATGCATCAGTAGTGACAGTGAACTTCAAGTTCGGGTCCATGTTTCTAAGGACAGATGCATGGGTCAGGTGGTTCTTGAGTTCTTGAAAGGCTTGTGGACAGAAGGTGTCCCAGATGTAGGAAACATAGAGGTCAGAGTTGGGTTGCTTTGCAGGAGGTTTGTCAAAGATTCTGCTATGCCAGAGAAGTTCTTGACAAATTGGCGGTAGTATCCAGCCAGACTAAGAAAGGACCTAAGTTTGGTGAGACTTGCTGGTACAGGCCACTGTTCAATGGCTTGTATTTTCCTTGGGTCTACTTGAATTCCTTTGGCTGATACAATGTGTCCAAGGTATTCGACTTGATCTTTGAAGAACTCACATTTCTTGAGCTTTGCATAAAGCTTGTATTTGCAGAAGATCTTGAGAACTTGTTCGAGGTGTTTGAGATGTTCTTCTTCAGTGCCACTGAAGTTCAGGATGTCATTAATGTACACAAGTACAAAGATATAGAGCTGATCCTTGAAGACAGTCTGCATGAGATCTTGAAAGGTTGCTGGTGCATTGGTGAGACCAAAGGCCATGACTAGAAATTTGTAGAGACCAAATGGTGTCATGAAGGCAGTCTTGGGTATGTCTTCTGGCTTGATTCAAATTTGGTAATACCCAGAGGTCAGGTCAATCTTGGTGAAGTACTTGGCATTCTTGAGAGTATCAAAGATTTGATCAATGAGAGGCAGTGGATAATGATTCTTGACAGTAATCTTGTTGAGTGTGCGGTAGTCTATGCATATTCGCAGGGTGTCATCCTTCTTCTTGACAAACAGGACTGGGGAGCCAAAGGGTGACATGCTTGGCTGAATGGCTCCTTGCTCGATGAGTTTGTTGTGTTCTTTCTTGACTACTTCAATTTCAAGTGGTGACATGCAGTACATCTTCTTCTTCTTAGGAATGGCCACATCTGGTACCAGCTTGATTTCGTGGTCATGGTCTCTTGAGGGTGGTAGACCAGGTAGCTTGTCTGGGAAGACATCCTTGTACTTGTTCAGCAGTAACTTGACACTTTCGCTCATTGATATCTTCTTGTCTTCTTTCTTGGGTCGGATCAGTGCAACAAAGGCACAGGTAGCTTTCTTGAGGGCCTTCCTGAACTGGATTGCAGAAAGAGTTGCAATTGGGGTTCTCATCTGAGTCTTGTCAGGCTTGATGGTAATGTTGACTCCATATTGAATCAGGGTAACTTCATTCTTGGTCCAATTAATGTATGGGTTGTGCCATGTAAGCCAGGGTTTGCCTAAGATCAGGTCATGATCTCCTAGGGGTGCCACTTCAAAATCTAGGCATTCCCAATACTTCTGAACCTTGAGGGGAAGTGTAGCGGCAATTGAGTCAATTGGTTGAGTGGTGCCATCAGCAGTGACAACTCCACCATTCTTGCCGGCTGGCTTGGTGAGAATCTTGAGCTTGTCAATGAGGTTCTTGTTGATGAAGTTTCTAACAGCTTTGCTGTCTATGAGAATATCTAGTTCTTGACCCTTGACTAGACCTTTGAAGATGAGCATTGAGTTGGCTCAGTTCTCGGCTATGCTAGCAACTTGATCAGTGCTGCCAAAGCCTTTCTGATCTCACTTAATTGAAGATAACTTGGTGACTTCCTTGACAGCAGGTAGAGTGGCTTGCTCCAGGATAAGCTGGGCAATTCTGTCACCATCATTGACAGTATAAGGTTGGTCCTTGTGGTTGACTAGTAGAACTTACATTTCTCCTTGGAAGTCAGGGTCAATGACTCCAGCACCATCATCCAGTGAGTGCTTAACACTGAGGCCAGATCTTGGTGCAATTCTTGCATAATGTTCCTTGGGTATTTCGACTGCAAGGCCAGTTGGAATGAGCCTTCTTTCGTGGGCAGGGATGGTGACTTGTTGGACAGATTGAAGGTCTAAACCAATGGCTCCTTCTGACTGTGCTTGAGGAATCAGGGCCTTAGGATTGATTCACATGAAATTGAGTACCACTTCTTGTTTGACTTGTTGACCTTGGGTGTCTTTGGACAGGACCAGGATCCTCTTGGGTTCGGTAGTCTTCTTGGGACATTTAGTGGCAATGTGGCCAGGCTGTTGGCAAAAGAAGCAGGCTCCAGCCTTCTTGAGGCACTCCTTTTCCTCAGGTATAAGCTTGTTTTTCTTGTTCTTATCGATGGTGTCTAGATCCATGGAGGCAGGTCCAACAGTTCTGACTTTGGTATCCTCCCTTCTGGGGTTGTTGTTGAATGGCAGTCTCTTCTGCTTGAAGCAGTTGCCATAGGTAATGACATCGAACCTATCAGCAATTTTCATTGCAGTGTCTAGGTCTTTGGGTTCTTCTAGTTCAACATGAACTCGGGTTTGTCCCTTGAGGCCTCAGATGTACTTGTTGACCTTCTCGTCTTCAGTAATATGAGGTAGCTCCAAAAGAATTGATAGGAATTGTGCATTGTATGCTTGCACAGACTTAAGTTGTTTGATATTTGCCAGGCAGTCTTGTGTGACCTTGGTGCTGTTGACAGGTTTGAATTGGCCTTGAATGGCATCTGAGAATTCACCCCAGACCTTGATTCGGCCAGAGAATCTTGTATTCTGGACATGATTTCGGCACCAGATTGCAGCATTCCCTTGGAGGAGTGTGGCGGCAAATTGGACTAGTACTGCTTCATTCAGATTGGTCAGTTCTCCATACTGCTCCAATTGGAAAAGCCAGGCATTAGTAGACAGTCCTCCTCTTTGGCCATCAAAGGTATCAGGCTTCTGAGACTTGATGGTGACTGCAGTCAGAGATACCATTGTAGGCATAGGTGTAGACTGTGCAGGAGCTTTGCCCTCCTTCTTGTCTAGACATTCTTGAAGTTGGGAAATTTGGGTCAGTGCACTGTGCAGCAGGCTTTCTAGAGTCCTGGATGACTGAGTAGGAATTGGCTGTTCCTCCTCTTCTTCTTGCTGAATGTAGGGTGTGTTCTATGGGACGTAGTTGTTGTAAGGGGTGTTGCCCCAGTCGTTGGCATCCATGGACATGATGTTCGAGTAGTTCTTGAGGAGTTTCTTGTTTAGGCAAGGTGTAACTTAACCACTGCTACCAAGTGCAATGGTTCTGGTTTCAGGAATGAGGAAGTGACTAAATTCTAAGTGCTCAAAATAGCTTGAAGAGTTATTGAGAGTTCGGGAAGTTCTTGTGGATTCAGGGAGAAAATATTCTGAGCTTTATTCAAGAAAACAGAGAGGATATTTATATAAGATATGAAAGAAGGATCTGGAAGGATCTGAGTAATCAATGGAAATGCCAAGAGGAAGATTCTTGGCAATGATGACAAATAAAGATCCGCAATGTTCCATAAAGTTCTGTGACTAGCTAAGACTGGAACGGAAGTGACTAGAATGTTCTAGCTGTGGCTTAGTGCTAAGAGATGATTTCTAATCATTCAGAAGGTACTGGAAGGTTACCGAAAGTACTAGAAAGACAAAGAAAAAGAAATAAACTACGCTAAAATATTACAAGTACACCTTCAAGAACAAACTTGTGTACCATCAAGATAAGGTCTATATTCATACCAACCCTGAACTATGATACAAGATTCTTCATGAACACCATGACTCCTTACTAGCTGGTCACCTTGGAGCTGAGAAGACTATCAAGAACATTCAACAAGACTACCACTGGCCCAACATACTCAAGGAAATCAAGGAGTATATTCAAAGCTGCAATCTTTGCCAAAGAAATAAGTCAAGCAATCAAACACCTGCTGGTCTTCTACAACTGTTGCTAATTCTAACAATGAAGTTCGAGCAAGTCACAATGGACTTCATTGTATAACTCCCATGAACCAAATCAGGCTATGATGCCATTGTTGTATTTGTGGACCATCTGACCAAGATCACAATTACCAAGCCAACCACAATCAATACCACTGCTCCTGAAATTGCAAGAATCTTCTTCAAGTCTATCTTCTAACAATATGGACTTCTCTGAGTAATTGTCAGTGATCGTGACCCCAAATTCACAAGTCACTTCTAGCAAGCACTCTTCAAGACTCTTGCAACTCAAATTGCTATGTCTATTGCTTTCCACTCTCAAACTGATGGACAAACTAAGCGAATGAACAAAACACTTGAACAAATGCTCAGAAACTATGTGTCTTATGAGTAAGATGATTGGGACCACTACCTGACCTATACTGAGTTTGCCTACAACAATGTAGTCCAATCATTTGCTGGTCTTTCTCCTTTTCAGTTACTACATGGTCAAAATCCCAAGACCTCTGCAAGTCTAGTCTCATTCTAGCAATCCAGTCACACACAAGTCCCTACCACTCAGAACCTTATCAATAAAATAGATTCCCTTCTCAAGATCATTACCACAAATCTGCAAAAGGCTCAACAATATCAAGCTACATATGTAGATAAGAAATGACATAATGTCAACTATACTATTGGAGATATGGTTCTACTCAAAGCTGATAACATCAAGGCCTAATCTCAAGTCAACCACCAGTCAGCCAAATTTCAGCCCAAGTACCTTGGACCCTTCGAGATCACCGAGCAAGTCTCCACCTACTCTTACTCAAGGCCTGGAACCAGTCACCCCCTTACCCTGGCTGAATTCTAATGCCCTCAACACTAGTTATGATTAAAGATCACATTGAGTATGAAGTCAAGAAAATCTTAGACAAATGAGTCCAATACTGTTGCACAGAATACCTGGTCAAGTAGATGGGCTACCCTGAATATGATGCTATCTGGGAACCTGTTGCCAATCTCAAGAACTCCCAAGACCTCATTTAAGAGTTCAAGCAAAAAGAAACTCATTGACTGCCCCTGAGGTTCTCTTCTTGGATAGTAGATGATATACTGTATAGATCAGATACATTATGCATCAGAGCACTCTAAGATCAGTAACAAGATCTACAGAAGAACTCTGTAAACCCTACAACTAATGAGGTTCAAACCAGTTCTCATCCAATCAAAATGATACTTTGGCCCTCACCTTATACAAAGATGGCCAGTCCTTACCAATGAGCCAATATATTTTATTTGTCTTTTCTTTTGGTTTTATTTTCTTGTATTACATTATAAATTCAATGAGGACATTGATTTTTAAGGAGGGGGAGATATAATATTTTAGCATAGTTTATTTCTTTTTCTTTGTCTTTTTAGTATTTTCCATAATCTTTCAGTACCTTCTGAATGATTAGAAATCCTTTCTTGGCACTAAGCCACATCTAGAATATTCTTGTCAATTCTGTTCCAGTTTAAGCTAGTTATAGAACTTTATGGAATATTGCAGATCTTTATTTCTTATCATTGCTGAGAACCTTCCTCTTAGCATTTCCATTGATTTCTCAGATCCTTCTGGATCCTTCTTTCATATCTTGTATAAATATCCTCTCTGTTCTCTTGAATAAAGCTCAAAATATTTTCTCCTAGAAATCACAAGATCATCCTGAACTCTTAGTAACTCTTTGAGCTACTTTGAACTATTAGAATTAAGTCACTTCCTCATTTAAGAAACCAGAACTGTTACAATAACTACTATTTTACTTCTCTCTAGAAAATAGATAATTGATCTATTCAATTCTTTTAAGATCCTAATTTTCTCCAATACTTTCCTTCTATCAAACTCTCCTAACTTTATCATACACCTTTTTCTGGTCTAAGAATACCAGTTATCTATCTATTCCAGCAGCTTTTATCTCCTTGATGACTCTATATATCTATAATATATCCTATAGA
>RQIL01006976.1:0-12341 GCA_003951145.1 Jimgerdemannia lactiflua
TTTTTCAACCTGAGGCTAAATTGGTATTTTCTTCACTTTTTCATAGTTCTGATGCCTCCAGCTGTATCTGGGGTATATTTATCTTAGTATGGCACATTTTTTCTCTTTACTATCATCAATAAGAAATCATTTTGGTATATTATAGACTATATAAGAAGTTAGCTAACTATGGGCATCAAGTACTAGTATAAGTTATCTACAGATTTTTGGTACCTATAGTGGGCCCTCTAAGTCTTAGTAAGTTTCTTGGTAAGTACAGTTCTAGTGTAAGTGATTACTTTCCAAGTAGTATTAAGTGAGAGGAGAGATGGCTATTATAGATAAAAGGAAGAGTAATAATAGTGGACTAGTCAGATACTAGGCTGGTGATAGCTATCAGAGTATGGCAGATACTAATTTGGTGGGGTCTTTTGATTGATTGATAGGGAGTAAGACTGTATCCAACTAGAACCAAAAGCTGATATAGCAATATAATCAAGACCTGCAGGCTTAGAAAGTAGGGCCTTCCTTATCTAAGCTATACCTAATTAGAACTGAAAGTTGATATAGTAATATATATAATTAAAGCCCACAGATTTGAAGAGAGGGTCTACTATAGTAGTATTCTGTATAAGTTCTTTATAAGAGAGAGTTCTATATATTAGTCCTTATCATCTATTAATTGGTTAGGGGGTTTTTTTTTTGTCTTAAGCTTTCACTTAAAGCTTAGAGGGCTAGTTCTTATTCAGTCTTAGTATAGTGTAATATGTCTGGCTCAATAGAGACAAATTACAAGGTTGGATGGCTGTATAGATTGGCTTAAGCCCCTAGTTACTTTGTCAAAAAACAACAAAATATTCAGATTTATAGATCTGATACTAGTGTTGGTGCTGATACTAGTATTTAGTAGTATAATATTCAACAGCTGGAGACTTTCTGCAAGCGATTTCCTAATTTAGTGGTATTCTTGGGTTGATGGTTCTTTGTGTGTGAGCAGATTTTCTTCTTAAGTAGTGAACTAATTTCATGTGATGCAGCAATCAGATTTCCTGAAAGACATAGGCTTTCTGGGAATTGGGTGATCAGTTTTTTTATATATACAGGTTCTTTTGTTACAGGTTGCTGGCATGATGGCAATCTTGTCAATTGGATTTCTTTTCTAGTAGTTGAATGGTGCAGTTATACAGATGATGTGGGTTACTGTGCAGATTCTCAAATAATGTGGATTACTTGGGTGATGCAGTTAAGTAGATGATGCAGCTAAGTGGCATAGATTTAAATGATATGGGTGAACAATGTGGATCAGTGGAATGTAGTAGATTGGTGGACAAAATATAGAATGATGTGGATGAATGAGGCAGATTAGTGAAATATAGTGGATCAGTGGACAAAAATGTAGCAGATTTCAGCTGATAAAGTTACATTAGAACTACTTTGTTTGTATAATGGATCACTGTGAAGATGTGTTAAGACTGGCTTTAAGAGGCAGACTTAAACTGATAGATTACTTGAAAATGGCAAACTTCTCTTTAGGCTTATCTGACAAGTGAACCAAAAGGTGGACTTTTTTGTATCAGAAAGTGGACTGAAGTTGGGAATAGAACAATGCTTACAATTTCTTAACAGTGACTTATTGGCAGATATATCTCCTAAGTGTTGCAATCTAATCTTTAGAATCAAGTGGCTTTTGACAAGTATTTCTCCTAAGTATACCAAATAATTAACTTTTGCTTTTTGAACTTTTAGAACTGAGATTTATTCACTCTTGTCTCTGGGATATTTTATATATTATGGTTGCTACCTGGTTGCTATCTGACTAATTATAGAGTGCTATTTATATCAGGTGTTTCTATTCTAGTATAAGTGTTCAGGAGCTATAGTACTATACAGTGTACAGGTCATATAGGTAAACATCTTCTTTTGGTATGTCTGGTTATTTATACAAGTTGGTACAGTAAAGCAGTCTTGGTTGCTTAGTGTACTTGATATAGTATATAACTAGGTTGTAATTTTGAATGGTATGATTTCTGTGGCCTATTACATCAGCTCTCACTAAAGGATAGTCTGTTCCAGACTATCCTTTAGTCATCATTCCAATAACCATAAACATCTTCAGCATCAATACCTTCACTATTGTCTTTATCTGTATTTGGGTCACTCCATTCTATGGGTTCTTCTTCTTTCTCTGAGAACAGGATTTCAACATAGTGGATGATGCTCTAGTAGGGGCTGGGTTCATTTTCTGGATATCATATAAGAAGAACTGAGCTTGTATCAAGGCAGTGATGTTTCATTTGTAGATTGTATAGAGTCTGTCTGCAGCAATGGTATCTCTTCTTATTAGATTTGTGGTATTTCTGATATAGATCTGTTCAGGAGCTGGGAGGTTCTGTAGTTGTTCACTAATTGTATAGTATGCCTGGAGTTGGTGGACTTGCAGTAGATGTCTGGCCAGAATAAGATTCTCTTGATGAATTTAGATCTTCTGAAGAGTATTCCTATTGATTTCTTGGAATGGGGGCAAGAGAATTGGTAGTGACTAGAATGAACTGAGGATAAGGGTTTAGAGGTGATGGTCTATCCTCTGGGTCATAGTTTGTACAGGTATATCTTGAGGTGATTAATGTGAACTGGAGTTCTCAAGATATGTCCATTCATGCTTCTTATATAGATGCTGGTTCCTCTGATATTATGTACAAGATATAGTCCTTTCCATTTCAGCTCCAGCTTGGTAGCAAAGTTTGTCTCAATCATACTTCTCCAAACTAAGACTTGATCTCCAATCTTGATCTTCTATTTCTTCTGTTTTTGGTCATAATACTTCTTTTGTCTTTCCTTGGCCTTGATAATCTGGTTTCAGGCATCTTTTTACAGCTGATCTCCTTTTTCAAGAAGCTTTCCAAGATTCTTATGGTCAGTAGTTTTAGTCTTCTTGGCAAACATTATTTTGAAGGGCTTTTGTTTGGTTGAGGCAGCAGAGGTGTTTCAGATTTCCCACAGGATTTCAGATAGGCAGAGATCCTAATTAGTAGGATCAATCTTGGCAAGTTCTTTCTTGATAGTCTGGTTCATTTTTTTAGTCATTTCATATTTGTGGGTGATAGGAGATAGTTCTTTTCAGGTGGATCCCATGAATTTGTACATAACTTGAGATTATGTTTATTCACAAATTCAGTTCCTCAGTCAGAGATAAGTTCCTCAGGGGGTCCATATCGGAGGATGAGATCATGAAGGTGTCTAACAATGGTCAGAGCATCTGCAATCTCCATGGAGTATACTTTGGGCCATTTGGTCAGATGTCCAACAAATACTAAAATGTATCTCTTTCATTTTGGTATTACTGGTAGGAGTCCAATTATATCTACTCTCCATCTTTGAAAGATGTGAGTGGGTGGGAGAATCAGTTATAAAGGAGCTTGATAATTCTTCTTTTCTTAATACTTCTGATAAGTATTATACTTCTGGATGATGTCTTGGACTTGTGTTCTAAGATAAGGCCAATGTTGATAATCTTTTCGAATCTTGTCTTCTGTATTTGTCTATCCTTAGTGGGCTTTCTGGTGTTCTTGTCAGATGAGATCTTCTTGCTCCTTGATGGTCTTGGGGACTTCTTTGAGGGTGCAGTTCTGAGATACACCCTTTCTTTGGTTCATTGAGTCATGTGGAAAAGAACATCAACATTGTTGTGAGTTCTTCCTGCTTTGTGGATAATGTTGATTTCATAATCTTGGATTGAGGGCTACATGGTCTGTGATCAGGGTGAACTTTCTTCCAATAAGATAATGTTTGAACAAAGTGACTAGTGCTTCCAAATTAATCAAATCAATTCGAATTGAATTGAATTGAGGGTCATTCAAATCAAATCGAATTGGGGATTTTTCAATTTGAATTGAGTTTGAATCGAATCAAATTCGAATTGAATTGAGGTCCGATTCGAAACCTATTTTAGAAATGTAATAACTCGATAAATACACATCCAAATTTAATGATCTTTAGCTTGTTAGATTCCCCTATATAAGAGGAATCTAACAAGCTAAAGATTATTGAATTTAGATATATATTTGTCAAGTTATTCAATTTCTAAAAATAGAGTTCGAATCAGACTTCAAATTGATTCGAATTGAATTGGGCCTCAATTCAATTTGAAGTTTTCAAATTGAATTGAATTTAGGTCCAATTCGATTTAATTCGATTCATTAGAAGCACTAAAGATGACCACCCATATAACTGTAAGGTATTCCAATTTGGTGCTCCCATAGTTGGTCTGCTATTTATTGGTGGTTCTACTTACATAAGCTATTATATAGTACTGTTTGTCAGGTCCTTCTTGTGCAAGGATTGCTCCAAGACCATTTTTGAATATATCAGTGTATAGAATAAAAGATTTCTATAGATCTGGTCAGACTAGGATTAGTGCTGAGATCAGGCAGTATTGTAATTTTCAGAAGGCTTCTTTTTGTAGTTCTTTCTATTAGAACAGTACTTCTTTCTTTAGCAAGATTCAGATCAGGGCAGAGATTTTGGCAAATCTCTTGATAAATCTTCTATAGTAGGATATAAGTATTAGGAAGAACAGGACTTCCTTTGGAGTCTTGGGAATAGGAAAGTTATTGACTTTTTCAATCTTCTTAGGGTCTGCATGTGTTCTATCTTTAGAGACTATGAATCTAAGGAATTTAAGTTTCTGTTTGCCAAAGTAGCACTTCTTTGAATTGAGTCTCAGGTGGTTTTGTCAAGTGAGTTTGAAAAACTCTTCAAGGTCTTGCAGGTGGTCTTCAAAATTTGCTGAGTAGATGTTGGAATCATCCACATAAACAATCAGGCAGTAGTGGATGAGAGGGGCATATACTGAGTTCATCATTCACTGGAAAGTTGAGGGTATATTGCAGAGTCCAAAGGGTATTCAGAGATACTCAAACAATTTTTCTAGGGCAAGAAAAGCTATTTTTTGAATGTTTTTGGAGTCTATTGATATCTCGTGGAATCCTGCAAATAGATCTATACTGCTGAAGTATCTTACATTTTGTAGCTGGTCCAGAAGATCATCAATTTGGGGCAAGGGGTATGCATCTTTTTCAACTACTGTGTTGAGTTTTCTGAAGTCTACAATAAGTCTCCATCCTCCTTTCTTTGGTACTATAAGTATAGGGCTAGCTCAAGGGCTGGTGGAGGGTCAGATGACTCCATTGTCTAAGAGTTCCTGAATGTATTCATTCTCAAATATTTTTAAGTGATGGGGTATCCTGTATAGTTTCTGTCAGATGGGTGTTATATTTCCTGTATTTATACTGTAGTGGTATGATGGATTGTATGGCAGGTTGCCATAGTCTGTAGTGAAGATGTCCTGATATTTATGAAGGAGTTTGGTCAATTTTTGTTATTATTGAGAGGTCAATTCTTCTCCAATGTTTGTAGAAGGCTTCACTTTCTCTTGGGTCACAGAGGGGCCTTTCTTTTCTTCTGTAACCTTTTGCCATTTCTCTGTGAGTTTAATTCATAAACTTCTCTGTGCATTTGGTTGAGGTAAGGCACAAGGTGTCCAATGATGGTTCCTTTTAGCAGGATGATATTATCCTAGCTTGTGTTGGTTGCTTGAGAGTGTACTGGATTCATCTTGATAAGGAATGTATACCCTTCTATATGCAGATTTTGGATTTCTTCATTGGGTTCAAAGAAGAGATTCCTGGGGTCTAGTAGTGCAAAGATTTCGATGGTAGTCTGCTCTCCTGGCTCAAGGATGAGGTTCTTGTGAAGCTTCACTGGTTGGTAGAAAACTTACTGAGGGGCATTTGTTTCAAATCAGCTGACCTGAAGGAGGTATACTTCCTTCTTGTCAGAGCTTCCAAATCCTTTGGTTTGTCTGGTTTCTTGAGTGAGCTTGGGTACTTCTTGTAGCTAAGAAGTCTTGTATTCAAGAAAGACTGTCTGTGTAATTTTATCTCCTTTGTTGATCTAAATCTATTCACCACTTCTATTTCTTAAGATGACCTTGATTTCGTCTATGTATCCTGGGTCAATGATTTCTTCTTCAGTAGAAAGTCCTTCGAGGGCTAGTCCAGACCTTGAGGTCAACTGGATATAAGTTCCTTTTGGTAGTTATATGGAAATACTAGTTCTGATGAGCTTTGCACTTTTGGGGCCCATAGTAGTATCATAAAGACTGCTGGGATCATAGCTAATATCTTCTTGGTGTACTTTTTTTTGGTGGAATTGCATTGGGATGAGGCAGAGTAAACTGTGCAATATTCTTACCAAGTATTGGCTATCCATGGGCTAAGGCTCTTGTGGCTTCAGATCTCCAATATCTGATGTCTAGGTGTGGCTATCTTGCTCTAGTGGAAGGGTTTCAAAGATAATTAATTCCTCTTTTTTCAGTGGGGTCCAGGGCTTCCATGAAATTGATAGCATCATCTATCCATTCTTGGTAAGTTTCATGGTGAATGAGAGCTAGGATATCTTCTCCTAGGTTATATATCTTGAGAGCCTTCCTTATAGACTTCTTCTTTTTCTCCTTTCAAATCTGGGCTTGGTCATCTCCTCTCTTGAGTATATGTACAATTACATCCTTACTGAGATGGATCTTTTCATATTGATAAGGCCAGCATCTAGGATGCTTTCCATGATAGCAATATTCCATGGCTTGGAATTGCTTCTTTCTTTCTTCAATTTCTTCTAGCTTTGGGAATCTGCATCCATTCACATCATACTTGGGTGAGAGAGTAGAGAGGGGTTTCACTTCAGTCTGAGTGTAGAATTCTACTCCATTTCTTCTCTTTGCAAGTGTGGTGATAGATTCTTAGAATGAGGTTCCTTCTGCAATGATTTTCAGAGATTTTGGCTCAGAGGATTATCTGGCTTACTGGTCCAATATGTGGCATTGATAGCAGTAGTCTCTTGGTGAGTAGAAAACAACTTGATGAGGGCATCTGCCCATTTGGAAGGCTCTCTCTTGATGGGTTTTGGCCTTTGGGATGACTGGCTGAGAGCTGGGTCCAGCTTCTTCTTCACTCTAGGAGGTGTTGTCAGCTTCTCCTTCTTGTGGTACCCAATTTGGATCATTCCATAAAACAATTGCAGGGAGCTCTTTATTTTTGGAAATGTCATCATCTTCTTCTTCTGGTGGTTGGTCCCAAATTACTTGTACTTCTGCTGCTTCGATTTCAGGATAGGGCAAGACCTGTGCATGGCTTTTTGACTAGGTATTGTGAAGGCATCTCTTCTTCCTTCTTCTGCATTTGGTACAAGTAGTGCCAGGGCTTTTTCGAATTCCCACATGTCTGGATGAGTGTTCTTCACATTTCTATCTCTGGAGGCATTTGGTGCATCCTCTGGCTTCTCTAGCAATGGCTCTAATTATAATAGGGATGGTGTCTTATACTCATACATTATCTTCTGGTCTGTCTTCTACCATGTTAATTTGGAGCCTCAGTCTGGAGTCATTGTCATTTTCAGAGTTCTCCTCTTCTTCCTCCTCAGTAGTGGATTCTTTACTGCTGGCATATTCTTCTTGAATAGTCACCTTTTTCTTCTTCTTTGATGGCTCAAAGCTGGTGACTTTGACTCAGTACTTCTTTCCTCTGTAGTTGAATTTGAGTACTTATTGACCAATGTTGACATCTGCATTCATCTCTTTCATCTAATTGGTACCAAGGATCATATCATAGGTGATAGCTTCAGTTATAACTATCTTGAGAATAGCAAACTGAATGTGTCCCAGAGTAATAGTGATATTTCAGACTTCTCTCAGGGGTTGAGTTTGGGCTCCATCAGCTACTATAATACTGAGGCTAGAGGGTCCATCAATAGACCATTGAATGCTGTTCAGGAATTTCTTGGCAATGATACATATAGCTGCTTCTATGTCAATGAGGATTTTCACCTTCTGACCTTCAATTTCTCCAAACAAGTAGGTGCTGATATATCTTTCTGCAGCTTATACTGCTGGGGTTGCCAGTTCTTCTTGGGAGATGGGAACTCTTCTTGTGTAGGATCTGATAGTTTGCAGCAATTTGTTTCTTACTCTAGCAGATATCAGTTGTAGGAACTGCAAGAGTGGGACTTCTATCTTGGCCTCTTGGATCTTCTTCCAGGCTTCATTGTAGATATCTCAGAGCATAGTTTTTGGAATGTATTTCTTCTTGGACTTTGGAGTCTTGGCTTTTAATTCTGATTCTTCTCCCATTTCTTCATCAGCAGATTCTGGTAGGGAATCTTCTCCATTAATAGTAACTCCAGAGATGAAGAGTGAAGGAGAACAGAGAGGTATATCAACCTGCTCCTCTTTATCTTCATCTTGAATAGTTCTTCTACTTGCTCTTTTGGGTGGATTTTCTACTGCTCTGGAGTGGCCTACTGCTCTCTTTCTCTTTTCTGCTAAATAGACTGTTTCTTTACATTCAGCTTTGGTTAGATATAAGTCCAGGTTACTGTATTATTCACTGTCACTCTGCTCATAGTCTTCTACTGGGTGAGCTTCTGTCCTCTTATTGTAGGTATTCTTTTGGTTTGGTGGTTCAGAATTCCTTGAGCTGTCTTAGTTATTGTATTCAGGGACATAGTGTCCTTGCTGTCTACACTTGTAGCATTGGACTTATGCTTTATCTTTTGGAGGATAGTTTTGGCTATTAGAGGATGGATAATTCCTTTGGTAGTCCTGATTTTCATGTGGGGGATATCTTGGCTAGTAGTCCTGATTTTTGCATAGGGGGTATCTTGGCTGGTAGTTCCAATTTTTGCATGAGGGGTATCTTGGCTGATAGTCCTGATTTTCACATATAGTGAGCCTTTCAATCTGCCCAACCAGTCTGTCTACTTTTGAATTGAGGTCTTGAATCTCATTCTTGTCCTTCTTCTATTCTTTGGTGGGCTTTTCTCTTTTTGATTCTCCTTGAAGGATTTCTTATAGAGTATTGACCAAAAGGTCTTCTTTATCTTCTTTCTGATTATCAGTCCAAGTAGTTTCTTTTTTGACATCAAAGTATCCTCAGGCTGCATCTACTTGCTCTTCTGGCTTCCTGATGTCCAGGGTTCAGACATGTTGAGCAATGTTGGGTGGGATTCCATTCATGAAGATCATTGGACTGATGATGTCTTGATTGGCAGCATTGAATCTGGCAGCATGTATTCTCTTCTAAATTCTGATAAAGAATGCTCTTGGGGATTCTCTAAGGTTCATCTTCATTTCCATGATGGATTCTTGGGCTTTGTAGCAGGTTTCATTTCCTGCATACTTTTCAATAATCCAGTATTGCATAGCCTCATATTGTTCTTCTTCTGATCTTGCATTCTCCATAACATCTCCTAGGTCTGTATTGATATCATTTGTGGTTCTGGTGAAGATGTCTTTGACTGGTTCTCTCAGCTATATCTTAAAGACATTGATTTGTCTTTGGGTTAACAAGTCTCTTAGAGCTACTATTCCTTCAATTGTATCTATGAATTCTCTTGGATCCTCCTCTGGATATCCTATAAATGTGGGTAGAGTTGTGCCCATTTCATCCTCACTGTCTTCTGACTCTGTTTTCATTTCTGAGTCTGATTCTGAGTTGTTGGCTATTGATGGGTATGAGCTTAAAGGTACTGAAGATCTGAGGGATAGTGCTCTTCTCAGTACTATTCTGGGGAGTCTTGTGGGTTGGATTCTTGGAATTGGAGTTACTGGTCTGAGTAAATCAGGGAAGACTTTTGAGAGAGATCTTTCAAGATGATTGTTGAGGTCTTGGATGAGATTGTCAAAGTCTTAATTAGTGTTATTTACTTTGTCTAGTGTGAGCTTATCAAAATTTCTAGTTGATATATCTACTGATAGAGGATTTCATACAGTGCTGGCTTCTGCAATATCAGATCCTTCTGATGCTGAATGGTATCTAATTCTAGATGTAATTATATTTCTTCCTGTTCAAACACTTTGTAGAGCTGGGATTTCTTTTCCTAAGATAACTGAGATTGGTACTGTATCAAAGATTGTAGTAGTGCTGGTCTCCAGGTTGAAAGTTGGATTCTGTGAGCTGAAAAGTCACATAGATTACTGGTTTATAATCTTCCCAGTTGAGCCCCCAAATGTAACATACCTGGCTCAATAGAGGTAAATTACAAGGTTAGGTGGCTGTATAGATTGACCTAAGCCCTTAGTTACTTTGTCAAAAAGCAACAAAATATTCAGATTTATAGGTCTGGTACTAGTGTTGGTACTGATACTAGTATTTAGTATATAATATTCAACAGCTAAAGACTTTCTGTGAGTAATTTCCTAATTTGGAAGCATTCTTAAATTGATGGTCCTTTGTGTGTAAGTGGACTTCCTTCTTAAGTAGTGAACTAATTTCATATAATATGGTGATCAGATTTCCTGAAAGGCATGGGCTTTCTGGAAATCAGGTGATCAGTTTTTTTATATATATGGGTTCTCTGGTTACAGATTGCTGGTGTGATGGTGATCTTGTCAATTAGATTCCTTTTCTGACAGTTGAACAGTGCAGTTATGCAGATGATGTGAGTCACTATGCAGATTCTTGAATAATGTGAATTACTTAGGTGATACAGTTAAGTGGATGATGTGGCTAAGTAGCATAGATTTAAATGATGCAGGTGAATAATATAGATCAGTAGAATACAACAGATCAGTGGACAAAATATAGAATGATGCAGATAGTGCTCTCAAATGAATCAAATTAATTTGAATCAAATCAAATTGAGGGTAATTCGAATTGAATTGAATTGAATTTAGGTCCAATTCAATTCAATTCGATTTGTTGGGAGCACTAGATGCAGATGAATGAGACAGATCAGTAGACAAAAATGTGGCAGACTTCAGCTGACAAAGTTACATCAGGACTGCTTCATTTGTACAATGGATTACTGTAAAGGTACATTAAGACTGGTTTTGAGAGGTGGACTTAAACTAGTAGATTACTTGAAAATGGTAAACTTCTCTTCAGGCTTATCTGGTAAGCAAACCAAAAGGCAGACTTCTTTATATTGGAAAGTAGACTGGAGTTGGGAATAGAATAATACTCACAATTTCTTAGCAGTGGCTTGTTGGCAGGCATATCTCCTAAGTGTTGCAATCTAATCTTTAGAATTAAGTGGCTTTTGGCAGATATTTCTTCTAAGTATACTAGACAATTGACTTTTACTTTTTGAACTTTCAGAACTAAGGTTTATTCACTCTTATCTCTGGGATATTTTATATATTGTAGTTGCTATCTTATTGCTATCTGGCTAATTATAGAGTGCTATTTATATCAGGTATTTCTGTTCTGGTACAAGTGTTCAGAAGCTGTACAGTGTACAGATGCTGTACAGTATATAGGTCCTGTACAGGTAAATATCTTCTTTTAGTATATCTGATTATTTATACAAGTTGGTACAGTAAAGCAGTCTTGAGATTACTAGATAATAAGATAGCCTAAGATAATAAGAAGTTGGTATATCAGGCTCTTTCTCTACTACCATACCAGTCACAAGGTCTGGCAGGCAACCAGCTGAGTTCTCTTTCCCCAACTTACAACCTCTCTATCTCAGTGTGGTTTGCTGTATCTATTACAGAGCAGTGAAAGGAAGACAATAGTGATGAGTTGCCCCTCTTTTGGTATCAGATCAGTATTTTCTCCACTTTTTCACAGTTCTGGTGTCTCCAGCTGCATCTGGGGTATACTTATCTTGATGTGGCACTTTTCTCTCTTTGTCATCATCAATAAGATATCATCTCGATATATTATGAGCTATATAGGAAGTCAGCTGACTATGGGCATCGAGTGCCAGTATAGATTACCTGCAGGTTTTTGGTGCCTATGGTGGAGCTCTCTGAGTCTTGGTGAGCTTCCTAGCAAGTGCAGTTCTGATATTGATGACTACTTTCTGGGTGGAGTCAGATGGGAGGAGAGATGACCATTACAGATAGGCAAAAGGATGATAATGGTAGATCAGTAGGATGTCAGACTGGTAACAGCTATTGGAGTGTAGTAGGTGCTGATTTGGTAAGGCCTTCTGATTGGTTAGCAGGGGGTGGGCTATACCCAACTGGAACCAAGAGCTGATGTAGTAATGTGATTAAGGCCTACAGGCTTGGAGAGTGGGGCCTTCCTTTTCTAGCTATACCCAACTAGAACTGGGAGCTGATGTGGTGACATAATTGAGACCCACAGACTTAGGGGTCTCTCCCTATCCTCTATATAAGTTCTTGGGAGAGGAGTTCTATATATAAGTTCTTATCATCTATTAGTTGGTTGGGGGGTTTTATTTTGCCTTGGGCTTCCATTTGGAGTTTGGGGGGCTAGTTCTTATTTAGTCTTAGTATAGCTAGATCCAGTGTAATTATTTTAGGAAATTCTATAGTCTGGTCTATATATTATTAGGATGGG
>RQIL01006987.1:0-12340 GCA_003951145.1 Jimgerdemannia lactiflua
AAAAAAAAAAAAAAAAGACAATAAGTGAGAACAGGAATTTCAGACATAGAAAAGGATCAATGTTGGAGGATAATCGAAGCCAACAATGCTTAAGAAGACTCAAGTGAAGAAAGTGAAGACAATTAGAAGACATCAGCTTATGCTACCTATCAGATTAAAGACCAAGTCTTTGAAGCTATTATTGACATAGAAGCTGGAGGATGTCTCATCACCAAGAAGGCAGTAGACTGTCTGGGTTGGGAAATAGAAGAAGCCACCAAACTGGTATTTGTCATAGCTGATGGAATATGAGCAATACCTCTGGGGAATATTTGAGATATATATACCAATCAAGTTCAGAGAAGCCACCATCTCAATGGATATTATTATCACCAATACAATCAACTATGGTATTCTCATTGGCAATCAATGGCATTACAAAGCCAAGGCAATGATTGACCTCAGTGCTCAGAAGATACAGATTGTCTATCAGGGAAGAAAGATCAGAATTTTCTTCAATATCTACAAAGAAGTCTATCCCAAGATAGAGAAAAAGCAAGAAGAAGAGGCCTATATAGTTATTATAAGGAAAGGAAAAGGCAAGCAGTTGACAGAAAAAGAATGGTATTTGAAAATTTCAAATGGATATGCACCACAAGGAGTATTCCCCCATGATGAAAGGATGTACTGTGCTCAGCATCTGGATCACTGCTACTCATGTATTATCAAGGTAAAGAAGATTACCAATAAGGCAAAGAAGAACCAGGAGGAAATAGAAGATGAACTACCAGAGCTTTTGGATGACAGTGATGATAAATATGAGGATATCATAGTCAAAATTCAGAGGATCTATCCAGATGTAGTTATATAATAGTACAAATCAGAGAATGCAGCTGGAATAGGCCTATCCACCACCATACACAGCATACTTAAACCACAGACCACCACCATTCTCAGGATAGGAATTGAAGTAACCATCCCACCAAACCACATTGGAATCCTCAAGACAAGAAGTAGTTTGGTGAAAAGTGAAATATTTATAG
Source organism: Jimgerdemannia lactiflua (assembly GCA_003951145.1). Taxonomy (NCBI): domain Eukaryota; kingdom Fungi; phylum Mucoromycota; class Endogonomycetes; order Endogonales; family Endogonaceae; genus Jimgerdemannia; species Jimgerdemannia lactiflua. Next base: position 1,023 of record RQIL01006987.1, read on the forward strand.
AAGGAGGGGTCATTGATTCAGATTATATAGGAGAAATCCTTCTTCTCACCAGAAACAACAACCTAACAATCTCATTTCAAGTAAGGAAGAAGGATCAACTAACACAAATACTCATCCTGCTTGTTCTCAATCCAAGAATCAAAGAAGTAACAAACAGTAGGCAAACAAAGTGAGGAAGAGCTGGATTTGGCTCCACAGGAAGAGGAATCCTTGTAGCAATCAGAATTACTGAATTGGAACACAAGAAGGAAGAAAGCCAAGACAAATACACCTATATAATCAGAAGGAGATTTCTCCTCAGGAAAGAATTATAAGACCTCTTGCACATATTCAAAAATATACTAGCTGTAGACTTCAAGGACATCAAGACCAAGGAGCCCTTATACTATCATGATTTCAACACCAGAAGTGCAAAGCCAATTTATCAGAAGGCCCATCCCATCCTGCCAGCTTATAGAGAATGGCTCAAGATAGAAATTAAGAAGATGGAGGAATCTGGTATCATCAAAGAAGCTAGTAGGCCATAGTCATCACTTATTGTCCTTGTACCAAAGAAAGGAAATCAGCCAGAAGAATTGGTACCCAGACTCTGTATAGACTACCAAAGACTTAATGAGATCACCAAAAAAGACAGACAACCACTACTCAATATTTGTGACATCCTTATCATGCTGGGGAATGAAGCATGATTCTATACTACTCTTGACCTGTTCTCTGGATTCTACCAAATAGGCCTTACATCTGAAGCCAGCAAAAGATCAGCCTTCATTACTCCCAATAGAACCTATATCTACCTTCATATGCTCTTTAGAATGTGCAATGCACCAGCAAGTTTTCAGCAAATGATGAATAGTATCTTTAGAAATATTATGGAAAGATGGATGATGGTATAAATATATAGATAATGTAATCATCTTCAGTCAGACAGCCAAGGAATATCTGAAATATATCAAGGAAATTCTCAGATGGCTCCACAAGTATGGCCTCTACATCAAGTCCAAGAAATGAAATTTGGAGAAGAAGAAATTGCTTACCTTGGACACATCATCAACCATGATGGAATATATACAGACCCTACCAATATTAAAGCAGTAGTAGCATACCCAGTACCCACTAGTATCACTGAAGCCTGAGCCTTCATGAGACTAGCATCCTACTATAGGAAGTTCATCTGCAGATTCTCTCATATTGCTAGCCCTATATATGATTTGTTTAGAAAAGAAGTCAAGTTTCAGTGGACACAACAGCAGCAACTAGCCTTTGATGAACTTAAGGCCAGGCTGACCCAGGCCCTGATTTTGAGAAGACCTGACTAGATCCAGAAGTTCATCCTACAAATAGATACGAGTACAATGGAACTTAGAGCTGGTCTAGCATAAAAGAAGGATGGTGCCAAATATGTGGTAGCCTATCTCAGCCAAGGTACTTATGGAGCTAAGCAGTCCTACAAGTCATATAAGCTAGAATGCCTTACAGTCATCTGGGTTGTAGAGAAGTTCCACTACTATCTAGCTAAAAGACACTTCACTATCCAGACAGATCACTCAGCACTCATTTGATTGCTTACCACTAGCAAGCCAAAAGGAATCTATACTCAATGGATCATAAAGCTACAAGCATATAATGCCACAATCACCCACCACCCTGAAAGAATAAATGCCAATACTGATATACTCTCATGGACACCCTGAAGGACCCAATCCCCCCCCTCAATCATTATGAATAAGGAGCTATATTATAAAATAATCAGCTACCTGGGGCAGTGAAAGATACTCCTATATCTGGAAGAATAGACAAAAACAATTATTATTCAGACATGAAAACAATTCGAAACTGATGGAGAAATACTTAAGAAAGGATAGCAATTAGTCATCCCTAAGCACTGGAAGAATCAGATGATGAAGGAAGTACATGAGCAAGGTCACATAGGAGGAATAAACACAAATGACAAAGCAAAAAGAACTATGTGGTGGTCAGGAATGGAAGAAGATATTAGGAAATTTGTCAGAACCTATGACAAATGCCAGAAGCAGAAGCAAGACCAATGAGATCAAGCCCCTGGATCAGCAGACATTAAGCCAATACTATTTGCCCACATTATAATGGATGTAATTGGCCCTCTACCCCTGATATTGACAGGTAACTGATATGTTATTATGGTTTTAGACTTATTTATAAAATGGATAGAGGCTGGGCCCCTCAAGGAAGTCAATGCACAATCAATTACTGATTTCTTGTATAGAGAAATCTTCTGCCAATTCAAGACCCTGAAGCAAGTTACCACTGACAGAGAAATAGAATTTGTCAACCAGTTCCATGAAATTCTCTATAAGAAGTATAAGTTCTAATATATCAAGACTACAGCCTATCATCTATAAGAAAACAGATAATTAGAAAGAATCAACAAGACTCTTAAGAATATCATTGTCAAGATCTGTGACAAATATGAAAACTGGGACCACTATCTTCCAATAGTATTATTCACTCTATAGAATATACAATCACAAAGTACCCATTTCATATGATGAGAGATACTATTCAGTGAAGAAAGTTCTAATAGAAGTTTATCAGTAAGTAATAATGCAATCTGGAAGTATATGAATATGGAGATATAGAGATTATATCAAATTAGGAAAAAGGCTGAGGATTATATAATCAAGACACAGTCACTATAATGGAACAAAAGACTCACAAGCCCCTGGAGATTATTAAGATAAGAGACAAAGTCCTGGTATATCAGAATATGGTAGAAGCTTCTTAGTCAAGAAAACTGGAGCCCAAGTGGAAAGAACCTTATCTGGTGTAAGATATAAAAGGGACCACCTTTCAACTACAAAAACTCATAGGCACAATAATCCCCACTATCATCCATCGAAACTGGCTCAAGAAGTACTATGGAAAATCAATAGAGTATAGCTACAGCTATCAAGATTACTAGTGCTGCCAAAAGAGCCATAGAAAGACAGTAGTGCTCTACTGAACCACCAATAATAGAGAAATCCTTTGACAGTATTCAGAGTATGATATATTTACACTTGTCATGAATCTCATACTTCAAGGCCTACTAGAATAGAACTAAGTTTCAAAAATACTTCAAGTTGGGACAATTGCTGAACTCAAGGTCAGCAATGGAAAAAGAAAATTAGATTTGGGAGTACCAGCTCTCTCATACTCAGATTCTGATTGCCACAATGGTGCACTACCTATTTAAAGATGATAAACCAGCCCTAGCCCAGTTTCAGATAGTACTACTAGAAGATTTTGGACAGGTTAAAAGACAACATTGGGAGAATGTGATAGCATAGATCAAGTAGTACAAGAAGATTCAGATAGTTGAAGCTTGGGAGTTTGAATGAATAGAATATTTCAGGGGTGAATCATCTATTCAGGAGGAAGTTGTAATGGTTGACTCAAAATAGTAATGAGAATCAGAGGAATAGACATTTGATTGCAGTCAACCTGATTCCCAATATAGCTTAGTAGTCATTTTACAACTTAGAAACTTTAGCAACTGTAGAAATTCTACAGATGTAAATCTTTTACAATTATAGAAATCTTAATAGATGTAGAGGATTTATTTATAAAAACTGATTCATAGGAAATAGTCATAACTTAGTCACCTCATAGCTAGCAAAACTGTATAAATAATCCAGTATCTTTGAGTGAATAAACCTCAGATTGAAAGTGTTAGAAAAGAACAAGTATACCAATAAAGAACCTTTTGGATTATATCTTTAATACATTTGGCCTCAAGGAACTACTAACTCTGAGAGTCAAGAAGACAAAGAATTCAAGATAAAGAAATCTGATGTACTTGTCAAGCTTAGCATCTGCTACATTACAATATATAAAAATATATAGTATGACTATATCCAAATTTTCATCTAATTATACATAATATCTATAAATCTAAGATAGGGCATATTTTGAGTTTTTAGTGGTAAGTATATAATATGACAATTTTTATTAATATGATTTCATACTAGTAATATATGTGATAAGACAACAGACTCTAGACTATTGGTGGATATTCTGTCAGGTTTGCAGAAAGGGTGGGGCTCATAAGGAAGTCACTGTCAAAAGTTAGTAGAGACCATCTATAATAAGAGTGAGGGGAGGATATAAGTTGTTGGAGGGGAGGTTGTATTTACAGAGTTGGGGTGGGAGAGTTGGTGAGTGAGGGTGTGGGATAGGGTAGGGGTGGGGAGGGGCTACTGGTGTAGTATGAGGACACTATCAATATTTTAGATAGGAAAGATACTTAGTTAGCCTCTCACTCTCCTCCAACCCTTGCTATCATAATCTTGCCACCATATCCTTAATATGAGCTTCTTTCTCCTAATACAAAACCACCTAAAGTTTAACAATTTCCATTTTCACTCTTTTGACACACCAATCTTTCTCAACTTTCCTCCCCTATATATTAAACAACTACAGCAACAATTGTTCTAAGTGATTAGATACCTATATCCTCTTTTACTAATAATGTCTGTCCTTCAGTCTTCTCATTTTCCCCCAGTATATCCTTATAGTATCCTTTAGCTTCAATTACTAAGCTCTAACTATAAGCTCCAATAGAGTGCAGTTAAGCTGTCAATATTCTGGCCCATCACTACTACTCCAAAGTTTCTACTACTAATCATTCCCCAATAATCCAACTAGAGATATCAAACTATATCTAATATCTTCCAAACATCCTCTCCTTAGCAGTCTATCAAGAGTATCTAATCAATTCTTATTCCCAGTCCATCTACTTAATATGTGAAGACCTTCTGCTCTCTATACTTAGCCCTCTCTATATCATTTAATATACTCAGCCTTTCTATCTCTTTTTATCTTTCCAGCCCCCCACTTTGGCCAAATATATCAGCTCTTTCTTAATAATATAACACCTTATCAGTCCATCTATAATAATTTGAAGTTGTCTCATATGACTATTTCTGATAATATAATAGAACTGTCTGATATATATCTTTAAGGCCAAATGCTACTTATATAAAAATATCACAAGTGTCATTATGTCTAATATCTCTTACATACTCAGGATGGTTAACTTTGTACCCATACAGCACTTATTGAAAACTTCATCATTATCACTAAGGGGTAAAATTCAGCCATCAAATACTTTATTACAATTCAGTTACCCTATAGTATCTGAGCAGATCAATCTATACCAGAAAATGGACTATGAATATAATTATACTTTAGTTTCCCCACTAATTGCCACAAATGTCATGTGTCATAGTGTCCCACCAGTCTTGTGAGAGCAGTAATTGAGATACTAAGATTACAAGTCCAAACTACCTGAAAGTAAATCAGGGTGTCCTCTAAGCCTCTATTATTTTTAAGTAGTGATTTATTAGATCCCATGTTATTTCAACTACACCAGGTGCATTGTTTTTCAATAATTGGGCAAGTATGGCTTGATCTCTATCTTTCAGTAGTAGATGTGACGTTTATAACTGCCTCTCTTTGAATCTGGGTCGCTAAAATGGGTTCTTCTCCGACGAAATTGGCAGTCACGTAAACTTTCGGCGACGAAATCAGTCGCGATCTCGTAATTCGAGAATGCAAAAAGTCATCTTCCAAGGATTTCGAAAATCCATGGGCGAGCAAAGGGTTGATTGAGAGCTGCGGTGAGATCTCGAAGATTAACATGTAATCTGCATCCGATAAGCCAAACTCGGGGGAGTGGTGATACGAATAATCGCTTCCGCAAGGTGGTGGTACATTCAATATGAGCAATCGAGGCTACCACGCTACAATATCCTTTTTGAAAAATGAGCTTGGTAACCTCCCCACGACCTTCGCCGATCTTTACTCCCCGAGTACGCATCTTCAATATAATGAGAGATCGCAATAGGCCTCACGGATGCAGAGACCGTTGGACAACAGGCTATGAAATTATTTTGATGGTAGCCCCTGGTCATTCAGTAAACCTCCTTTCCCCCCTTGAATTTTGTTGTATGTGCCTCAAATTTTGACGTTCCCACAATTATTAAATATTTCACGGATAATTTTTTAATGACGCGATTGATCTAAATAATCGCCACCATCCAGTTTGGAATATATTACAAGATTACGGGAAGGCTTAGCCCACCTCCAGATTCAAGGAGTTAACCCCGTTCGTTGCACTATGACACGGTATGGTGACTCTTACCCCCTCAAATAAACATTACGAAATTGCAGCAAAAACCGTTCAGATGTCAGGGGAGTTTTTACAATTGGAATAATTTTTATCTGCGCCGTTTTTGCCACTGATCTGACTTTCGGAATGATTTGCAAATCTATCATGAGATTGCAGCAAATATTAATCGTAATAAAACTTACCAATACAAGGCGTACGAACTTGGCCCGACTACTGTGTAATCATTCCTGTTAGAATATCTTCAATACGTCGACAATACTCTTTCGAGCTTGCACTCCCGAAAATGGCTCGACAATGCCCGATTAGGTACTATAGGCTAGGAGAATTCTACCATAGCATCATTCCGGGGGTTGTTTGAATTCATCGAAATAACGCGCAGGTGCCCCGACCCCAGGGGGATTATGAATAGAAATCCTACATTTAACCTGTTTATGCGCAGTTTGTCCCTTTTCGGTTTTACATATAAACATTCAAGCTATTCAAACTTTTTATAAAGGGGCACCTTCATCAAGGCCGAGTATTCGACCAGCTATTACCTCTATCCGGCGACATTGCAGTTTACGCTTCCCACCGCTCTTCATTTACAACTTCCATAACATCGCCATCAGCATGCCTCCCCATTTCCAACCCCTGTCTCTCATTTGCCCTTATCCGATATCGCCAGAAGACGGTATGGCGACCCCTCAAGACCTTTTCATATTGGACCCACATAACAGCGTAAATGCGAACGGCGTCTCAACTAGTGGGCCAACTTCCTACCACATTGTCTACACGGACATACTTCCAATTGGCGTTTTAAACCGATGCTTGCAAAGCCGCCTCAATGTCCAACATCACCTCAACTCGGAAGCCTACACTGGTTACTTCCTAAATGGCGACGCAATGATTCAATCAACGCCACCATCTTCTCTATCCCGTGCGAATGGCGTCGCACAGATTCCTATCACCAAACCCAAGCCTATTCCGTATAAAGAATGTCCAGCGTGTTTGAAAGGCAAGAGGAGATGTCGCCTTCATAGTACCGCCAAAACCACAAAACGGAACTCTCCCGGAAAGGTGTGCGCTGGATGTAAATCGGATAAGAAGGGATGTCGAGGCACACCCTGCGCTCGTTGTAATTGCCTTGGCAGACTTTGCGATAAAGAAAGACTGTCCTAGACCTTAAAAATATTGTCTTCATTGGCAATCTTTCGATTTGTCGTCGATTCCGCGCACTCTAACTGAATTATGAACATCATCGTCCTTTCACAACAATCCTCGTTGCCGACATTATTTATTATCATATATAGACCAATATAATATAATGGCGAGTATTTAGTATGATATAATTTCATTAAAATTATGCATTTTCAAATACATAGACTTTAATAACTTAGGATTGTACATTAAACAAAATATAGAATAAATTGAATAAATTTATCACGAGAATCAGAGACGTCTTTCGAATCAATCCAATCCAACCAACACTCGTACACGTATTCGTGAGCATGGTAGCTGGATCCAGCATTTGCGTATGATAATCTGCGGTAAGAGTGTGTGTCGTCACAACCCGGACCAAAAATGACGTTACTGCCATGGCCTTGTCTCAAAGGCCAGGCGTGCTGAATACGTCTGGTATTGGCTGCAGTCTGTTAGTCCTCCAAATGATGTCGCGATTTCTCTGACCGCGATTTCTGGTGCTGGCAATATTTCAAAGCATAATTTCTTGAAATTAGCTGCAGGTGGCGACACATGATGGGGATTCAACCGGAGAAGAGATTTAAATAGAACTCTTTGTTTTTAGTTTTGCGGGTCATAAACGCTAGAAAAACCTGTGTTGTGTCTTTCAGTAGGCCTGGGAGAGGATACAGAGAAGGCATATGCAAAGGGATCTGTTGGAGAGCTATAAGGAGTTGTCTGGGACTGCTGAGGGTCTGGAGTCTTTGCAGTATGCCCCTAGGCATAAGAAAATTGTTGGAGAGGATGAGCTGGGATTCTTTGTGGACCTCAATGATGATGAGGAGGAGAGGGACCAGTAGTCAGAGCTCTTGAGCAGTGGGGTGGAGAATGGTGTTGAGGAGGTGGATGTTTTGATGAGAGGATTGCCGACTACACGTTTGGGTAATTTATAGAATTGAGACGCCGATTACATTTCTGTCCTCCGAGGGAAATCTCTGCCCTGGCCCTTGAAAAGGCATTTTTCGGCAATTGGACCGCCTGAAGATTTATCCCTTTTACGCTGAAATTCCAGTACACAAAATAGGGGAGATTTGAAGTATCCCCCATTAATACGTCAGCCGAGTTCTCCCTATACCTCGACATTGCTTATGCGCTTCATTGAATATTCCCCTCCCTCACTCCACACATTCCCTCAAGCATATACGCTGGATTGGTAAGTCTCCTCTGCGGAGATCGACCTTGGCGTACTTACGGTGCCGATATGCACAATCCATACATACAAACAAATTGAAGTCACCGAGCTTGGGTTGCGAGCTTTTCTGCGTGCAACCAAGAATCGGCAATTACTTTCGAGTCCTGTTCCGTGCGCCAATCAGTTTGAGCTACGTAATGCCAGACGAACGGCCTCGCACAAAAAATTGTTCTCCTTGGTTTTGGCAATGTAGACAGCGACGCCGGCAAGGCGGTATTCCTCGTCGATGCCCTGGTGTTCTCCTCGCCCGCCGTTCGGAAAGATGATGGCACGTTCCAGTGCATGGAAGTCAAGTCACTATCCAATTGCCACGACGCATGCATGGTAGTGGACGACTTGAATTCGCAGGAGGAGCGGAATTGCGTACTGAACTTTACATTCCGTGTCACTGCAATGAGCCATATGATGATATGCTTCTTAAGAAGTGCGAAAAGCAATTGCATACAGATTATGGGGTTGGTGGCTTTCGTGCAACAATCTCTTTATTTTAGGCTGAGTAGCATGTATCACAGATTTATAAACCGAAAATATGACAATTTTATGGAAGAAATAGATATAGAAAGTCAATATTCAACTAATTTATGTAGCTATATCATTGTAAGGAACGCTTAGGATACATTGTTGCAAAAGCCGTTTGATTGGCGATGAAATACTTAATATCGCACTGAGATGTAACTTTCTTAAACCCTGCCATTCAATGTCCCCGTGTATACTTCTACACTCGAACAACTCAAATTCGTCCATTTTCTTCACGCGGCGCATTACAAATCGTAGGCATTCGCCGTTTACCGTGCAATCCACACCCATCCCATGAAGTATAATGTCCGGCAGCCGGGTCACAATTTCCCGCAGTTCCTCGACAGAGACATACGGCTCCCCGTCTGAATCATTTATTGAAATCCTCAGTTTAGTAAGATTAGGCAACGCGGCGGCAACGATCGCAACGGCGCCCGGAGGCGGGCGGGCGCTCAGTCCAGGGAGCCAACCCTCACTCGCGGAAAAGCACTCGAGGCCACGACACTGTCCCAGCGTTTCCAGCAGCGTAGCATCGAACTGGAAGCCGTGGAGTGAAACGTCGCGCAGGGTCGGCCCTAACCGCTCAAGCAGAATAACGGCGACGTCATTACCCATCGTCTTGCCGCTGCTGATAGTCAACTGAGTGATTGTTGCAACCTCGCCTGTCGGAAAGATGATGCCCAGAAGTTCGACCATCTCGGCGGGACTTGCATAGTGGTTTAGGTGCCTTAGGTAGTAGTTTCGGGGATGTATTGTCATGCGACGGAGGCTCGGAGGCTGGAGGCGCACAACCTGGTGGATCGCGGCGGCCATAGCGCGGAGATTGTCACGGTCACGGATGTAATCCAGTCCCAGGTGGGTCTCAATGCTTTTGAGATGGTCGTAGTGGATGAGTCCATATCGAAGGGATTCGGCGAGCAGGGAGGTGCGGCGGAGGCATAAGTCCGAGCAGTCGCTCAATATCAGGGAATGAACCGGAAATAAATTAGGGCGGACCAACGGCCAGGCTACAGCGTTCCAGAGGATGCAGACGAGAGAAGCTGCGAAGAGGTCTAGGTCCGGGTGTTGGGAGGTTGCTTTAAGAAGAAGGAATATCTGCCCCAGTATCTCAGGCGGCAGGTGCGACATATTAAACACGGATCACAGTGTGACAATAGAAAATGTGGCTGAGACCCTGCAAATAATCCGTCTAAGCCTCCGTTGTTACACAAAAGTCGCTAAGTGTCATTGCTGTGACCACACATCTGCGGCTCGCATTTTCTCAATTTAAATAATGTCACACCAAATTAAATTTTGTTCCATACCATTTCAGAGTTGGTTTCTGCTATCCTGAAAGTGTTGGCATACTTAATTTGTCTTAAACATAGTGTATAAATGAAATTTCATCTATGTATAAGGCATTTGTAAAATATAATAAAAGACATTCTAAATTTCTCTGAGTTCTTTAGTCATTTTGAAAGCTTTGGCAGTTCACTGTTTTTTCCCTATAACTACCATTTTTTTATAATTATAAATGATGACTAAATCTAATAACAATATAATTAGGATACTTGGACAAAGTATACTGAAGCTGAATTTCTTTAATAGATTACTAAGACTATTGTAGTAAGTCTCTACTCTTCTCTATCAGATCTAGATATTATAAATAGATGAGAGTACTAATGTTTCATTGATATTCTTTTCCTCTAATATTGGACAGATGAGCCATCTGATCTCAAAGACAACTCTGATAAAATAAATCTCTACAATGATAGTAATAATGAGAAATTTCTTACTACTATCAAAATGTCCCCCCTATCTTTATAAATATAGTTCAACAGAATAGAATTAAAGTTCATCTTACTTCTGCTAGTCTCTGAAAACTTCTCTGTTGTAATTCTGAGTCAAGATGTAATATTTTCCAAACTCTTACTATAACTAAGATCTTTACTAATAATTTTTCCAAAGCTACTAAAGAAGTAGATAAAGTTCTTACTAATACTCAATAAGCAATCTATAATACCCTCAATCTAATTACTATTACTCTCTATACTTTCAAACTGTATCTTGATTGAGCAGATCTCTACTATAGACCAATTTATAATTCTGTCATTTTTTCTTCAGTAGAAAAGTTTATAACTTTCTCTAAATTGGTTTCAATAAGACTAAATGAATCCAGATCTATTAATATATAGCTTACCAAGACTACTGAATGGTCTCTAGCTCTTATCTCTACCTATCATATAGTGATCTTTTTTTTTTTTT
>RQIL01006998.1:0-12339 GCA_003951145.1 Jimgerdemannia lactiflua
GTGATGATGTCACCGCTGATGATGTCATCATCAGTGAAAGGCGCAGAGTACTCTTGCTGCTCTTGTGGTCTCCAGTCTATGAGGTTTTCTTCCACAAAATATGGAACATCTGTGGGGTTCTGTGGGGTGTGGATTCTCAGAGGAGGGCCTTGGAACAGGGCAATTAATCCTCTGATAAACTGGTCTGGATTATCTTCAAGAAGGGGGTTCCAGAGGTCTTGTACTTCTTCACTCTTGACCGGAATGGTAGATTGGGCCTCTTCTGCTACCATTTCTTCTAAGTGGTCTATCCGGCGGCTTGATAGCTCTTGAATGTCTGAGGTTTTGACATACTGTAGATTTGGAATGGCCCAAGGAGCATGCCTGAAGATTTGATGGACTCTTCTAGCCAATTGCTGCTCATGCCTGTCCATGCATGTGGCGTCTGCAATTTCTTGATGGCTGGCTTCTAGGAATTCTTGGTGGAGGTGGTGTCCCATCTCATACTCCTGCCATATAAGAAGGCATTGAGTGGCCATTGAGATCCTGGTTTCCATTTCGTGGTGGTTCGGAGTGTAGTGGTAGGGGTCCCTTGTGTAGAGGTTCAGACTGGGGATTCTTCTAGTGCACAGTCTCATGGCCCTTCTGATGTCATTGAACATCTGTTCTTGAACTGAGGGACCTGGATGGCTCCTTGACCTTACTGTTTGGCAGGTGATGGCAGGCATTTGTTTGTAGTGAGTCTTCTTGATTGTGGATGCTGTTGTACCTCTTCTTGGTGCTCCTTTTTATATTCTTGAAGGTCTTCTCTTTTGGTCTGGGGTAGGGTCACCTGATTGTCAGTAGTATACTGCTGAAGTCATTATGAGTCATTATGAGTTTCTGATGAAGATCATCTTAAGATCAAGATAAATCATGAGTGAGTCACGTCATGCAATTAGTGGCTTGCAAAGTATTAGCAGTCTTCAGGTACTGATGTCACCAGGTTCAAAAGCATCGTCACATCTGCTCCTTGCAAAATTATAGCCATCCTCGGCAGTGAGTTGTAAAGGGATTGCAGTATCTTGATTTCTCCAAAGAACAGGTTGTCGGCGCATTGGCAGGGACTGGCCATCCTCGTATAGGGCAGAGGGCCTGTTACTGGACTAACCATCTGGGAGAGGTTCGAACCCAGCTAGTGGCTTCATTTCAGTGTTCTTCGGTCCACTAAATGTTCTGCTGGTTCTGGGGTCCCAAGGTAAACTTCCGATGCTTAAGGCACTAGTTATTGCCATATGTCATCGACAATTCAAGGAAGTCAATACAGGGATTGGTCAATGTGTTTTGTCTCCTTCAGATAGTAGAGCCTGATGTGGTTGCAGTGTATTCTGGTCTTGAGAATAACTCCAACCAGAGTCTTGAGTTGGTAGGTGTGGTTCATGAATACTTAGTGTATGAGATAGGGTCCTTTCCATTTCAGTTCAAGCTTGGCACTCCAGTTTCCTTCTATGATGGTTCGGTAAACCAAGACTTGTTGTCCAATGAGTAGGGGCTCCAAGTCAGCTTTGCAGTCATAGTACTTCTTTTGCCGTTCCTGTGCTTATGTTATAAATCCCTGTGCTTGCTGGCATACTTTGTGTAACTGGGCGATCTCCTCAGTGACTCGCTTCATCAAATTTGGTTGGACTGGTTCAGCAGGGTCTTGTGCTTCTCGGCCATACACCAGGTAGAAGGGGGTCTGTTGGGTGGCAGTAGCCTTTGAGGTACGGATACTAAACAGGATTGCTGGAAGGTAGATATCCCAATTCAGTTGATCTTGGGTCCTGCTGAGACCTTGCTTGATAGTCTGGTTCATTCGCTCAGTAAGTCCATTCACCTGTGGGTGATAAGCTATTGTTTGTCGCAGTTTGATCCTGAAGTTACTTGCAAAGGTCTTCATTGCTTTGTTGATGAATTCTCAACCTTGGTCTGTGATAATTTCTTGAGGAATACCATGGCGGCTGAAAATATCATCATACAGGATTCCAATGATTGTCTGTGCATCAGCAGTCTCAATGGCAAAGACTTTGGGCTATTTTGTTAGATGGTCTTCAATGGTGAGGATGTAGCGTTTTCCCTGGCAAGTCACTGGTAGGGGTCCAATGATGTCTATTCCAAGTCTCTGAAAGGCTCCAGCTGGGGCAGGAATTGGCATTAATGGTGCCCTGTCAGTTGGTTTCTATCAGTATCTCTGGCAGGTATCACATTGTTGAATGTGAGTAGAAATTTGTTTTCTCATCTTGGGCCACCAGTATCTTTTCTTGATTCTGGCAATGGTAGCTCCAATTCCTCGGTGTGCATTTTGATCATGGTTTGTTATAAGTATCTTTGGTATCTCATCTTCTCTTGGGACTTGGGTGTATCGATCTCCTTCTACTCTCCAAAGTTTGCCATTGCCTTCTTGAAATTTCTTGAAGTTTCTCTGGACAAACAGCTTGTGAGCTAGCTGGATTCCTTTCTTGAAGCTCCTATGATGCAGGCTCCAGATGAGGGTGTGTTGAGATTACAGATTACAACTCGATATAGCGCACTCGATATAGATAATTTGTGGCACAGTGGTGTTGGGGTGACATTATCAATAATCGCATAAAAGCATGTAATATTGGGTGATCAATAAAAACATCGCTCTTCTCTCTCCATCCTTTCTATTCCTCCTAAGTTTACAACAAAGGTTATGAGCCCCGGTTAGCAGATAATACACACCTCTTTAGTATATGCTACACTACAATGTACGAAGATGTCAAACCCAGGAAGCCCAAGCTCAAGTACTGCGGCACTAAGCCTGGCAAGTAACACAAGTGGAACAGGTACTGGTGTGGGTACCACAGTTCCTCCAGTGGCGGCTACGATGACAAGAAGGATGATTCCTGTCTTCGACAGTAAGGATTACGCCATATGGGCATACCATATGAGGAACCTCTTGGAGGAATGTGGTCTAGAGAACTATTGGAAGCCACAGGCATAAATAACGAGATATGACCCAGCAAAGGATTGCAAGGCATTGAGGGAGATCACATTCACTCTATCAAATGAGCAAATGAAACTTGTTATGAACACTATGATGGCAAATGAAGCCTGGGAGACTCTACACAATCACCATCAACAAGCATCCACGTCCAACAGATTCCACCTGAAGGGACAATTATTTACTCTATGAATGAAGCCCAAGGAGAGCATTCAAGAATATGCCAACCACATCAATGATCTGATGAATCAGGTGAACTCACTTTCTACACTGGCAGACCTCATCAGGGAGGAAGACAAGGTCCTGGCTCTTATATGAGACCTCACAGACGCATATAACGTAGTCATATCTGCTATGTGGGAATCCGATAAGCTTTCGGACTACAAGCACGTCATCACGAGCCTATTAAACGATGAATCAAGACAGAACAATGACGCAAACAAAGAATATGACAGGAAAGCATTTTACAGCGCGCGTGGTTGAGGCAAAGGAAAGCCAAGTAAAGGATGAGGTCAATGAGATGGTCAACGCACCAAGTTCGGCAGTAAGTGCTTCTACTGTGATAAGCCTGGACATCGCGTCCAAGACTGCAATCTAAAGAAGAAAGAAAAGAGAGACCAACATGGTCAGGCAAACATCGTGGACACCAACAATCAGAGTGGCGACGGGATGTTTTTCACAGAGGCGGAGAGCTGCCAACATACAAATGTAAGCACGAGCTCTAATGTGTGCAGCGAAGAAGTTTGGCTCATGGATTCTGGCACAACACAACATATGATGGTATACCGCGAATGGTTCTCTACGTATGAGAAGTTTGAGCATCCTGTACCCATTAAACTAGGCGATAATAATGTGATCTATGCTCAGAGCAAAGGAAATATCAGAATACACTTGCACGGAAAAGTCAAAGAATTCTCAGGCACCTTTGCGGACATACTATACACTCCAGATATAGGCAAAAATCTCTTCTCGATAGGACGAATGATGGCTCGAGGAGATAAAGGAGTAAACATATGCCCAAATGGAGTAACGATAATCGATCTAAAGAACAATAAGGAATTAATGTATGCATTGAAAAGAGGAAATCTTTATGCAATTGATGGCATGCCAAAGGGTACATCAGCACACTCCGCAATGACAAATGA
Organism: Jimgerdemannia lactiflua; assembly: GCA_003951145.1. NCBI lineage: Eukaryota > Fungi > Mucoromycota > Endogonomycetes > Endogonales > Endogonaceae > Jimgerdemannia > Jimgerdemannia lactiflua. The sequence continues at coordinate 4,108 of RQIL01006998.1, forward strand.
TACCTGGCGTATATGGCATGAATGGTTAGGACACATCGGCCAGACAAGCTTAGAATGGATGATGAGGAATAGCTTGGTGAAAGGATTGCCGAACTGTAAATCTCCGAATTTCTTTTGTGATGACTGCACAGCGAATAAGGCTTCTCAAAGGTCTTTTCAGGAACAGACGAAATGAGTGAGCGGCATACTTGATCTTATACATACAGACATCTGTGGTCCCATGCATACATCATCACATTCCGGGAAGAAGTATTTCATTACTTTTATAGATGACTACACTTATAAGGCTCATGTATACTTCCTCTCAGCAAAGAGCGAAGCATTCGAAAAATTCAAAGAATTCAAGACAAGCATGAAGAATGATACAAAACGTCGGATAGGGATACTATGCTCAGATAATGGGACAGAATACATAAACAAGTCCTTCAAACAATTCTTAAAAGAGCACGGAATACAACATACTAGAACAGCTCCCTATACTCCGCAACAAAATGGCATGGTGGCACGGTTCAATCGAACAATCATCGAGATGGCCTAAACGATGATGAATGCAGCTGGTTTGCTGCAATCCTTCTGGGCCAAAGCATTGAACATGGTGGTATATATATGCAATCGATGCATTTCTTGAGCCTTAAGTAAAGAAAGTGACATACAGTCTAAGGGATGATAACCTTACACCTGAAGAACTGTGGAGCAGATCCAAGCCCAACATCTCGCACTTACAGACATTCAGAAGTGAGGCTTACATATTGGATAAAGGTGGAAATAGAGGAAAATTCGAGCCTAAAGCGGATAAGCATATATTCCTTAGATACAACAGATCAGCATATAGGTTGTGGAACACGCAAAAGCATAGTATAGTCATCTCTTGCGACGTTCAGTTCAAAGAGAAAGTAAAGAAAATTTGCGTGGAAATTCCTATACCTGTAACCAATCCAATGGTGAGTGAAACTACACCAACGGCGAGTGGAACTATGCCAATGGTGAGCGCAAAAACTATACCAACAATTCTGGCAACAACAGTACAACCTATGCCAATGAGATCAATGGCGCAAGTACCTACAAGACCCCCTGAATCAAGAATTACGGAGATTGCAGATGATAACGAAGAAGAAGACATTCCTCCGAAGAGCAAGAAAAAGCACAAGTCTGGGATGGACAATGAAGTCCAAGTGGATCTGGGAAGTTACTGAGACCCACCCAAGTCATCTCATCGCAAACAACATCATGTGAACTACACCTGTGAATGTGCTTACATAGCAATGACTGGTGAGCCGGCACACTATGATGAAGCTATTCATTCGAGCGATAAAAAGGAGTGGAAAAGGGCTATGGACGAAGAGTATAATTCACTCATCGAGAACGACACATGGGACTTAATCCCTCTTCCAGCAAATTGGCAAGCCATAGGATCCCGATGGGTGTATAAAATCAAGCGCGATAACAATGGTGGCATAGAGCATTATAAGGCCCGATTTGTGGCAAAGAGGTATTCACAAGACTTTGGGGTCGACTATGACAAGACCTTTTCTCTGGTATTTAAGCTTACTTCGCTTAGAATACTTCTTGCAATCGGAGCCAAATATGACTACGAGATATATCAAATGGATGTTAAGACAGTCTTTCTAAATGGAGATGTGGATACTGAGTATACGTTCTTCAACTACAAGGATACGAACTCTACAACAACGAGAGGGAGTTAGTATGCAGACTATGCAAAGGCCTCTACAGTATAAAACAGGTGGCGAGGCTATGGAATTGAAAGATTGACGATTATCTCATAGAAGAGAACAGGTTCAAACAATGCGAAGCAGACCCATGCATATACACTTGTCATACATCCTCAGGAATGGTGTACCTGGGAATTTGGATTGATGATATTATTCTGGTCGGAATGACAAATGAAATTAACGAAGTAAAGGTGGCACTATGCAAGAAGTTCAAGATGACAGATTTGGGTAATGCATCTTTCCTCTTGGGGATATCCATCATACGTGACAGGAGCGCATGTGCTATACACCTAAGCCAAGAAGCCTACATTCAGACAATACTGGAGCGATTCGGCATGAGCGAGTGCAAGCCAGTCGGAACACCGATGGAGATGTCTGTGAGACTAAAGAAGTCTGATACACCTGATGAGAATGACAAAGATATTCCCTATCAACAAGTAGTAGGATCCCTTATATATCTGATGCTCAGGACGAGACCCGATCTATCATACGCAATCAACAAAGTGGCGCAATACGCATCATGCTACAACAACTCGCATTGGATGGCAATCAAGTGCATATTCAGATACATTAAAGGTACAAAGAGTTATATGCTCAATTTGGGTGATAAAGGAGTTAAAAGATTAAGTGGGAGTACTGTTACTGTAAGCCTTTCCGGCATGTGTGATGCTGATTGGGCTGGAGACTTGGATGACAGAAGGTCTATGACAGGATACTTCTTCTATCTCGATGATGGTGGAGCCATTTCGTGGCAAACTCATAAGCAATCATCAATGGCGACATCATCTATGCAAGCAGAATATCAAGCATTGTCAATGGCAACAAAGGAGGCCATCTGGCTTCATGAACTACTAAAGGATCTGGGATTCACTCAAGGATCTACAACTATATGACAGGACAACCAATCCACCATTGCTTTGGCAAAGAACCCTATACATCATGCAAGGACCAAGCATATTGATATACAGCACCATTACATATGAGAGTGCATTGAAAACGAGGCTATATGCCTGCTATACATCCCTACAGAGCAAATGGCAGCAGATTCGCTAATGAAGGCCCTTCTAAAGGGAAAGTTTGATTTTTGCATGCAAGGAATGGGTATAATGACAAGTGGTGAGCAAATGACAGTGAATGATGGGTAAAAATGAGTATTATGGTAAATATTTGTGATGGAAACCTATAACATTGCTCAGGATTTCCATTTTTCACTACTTCTTTTACCTATTTTCATGCTTATAAGCGGGTAATTTCGACCTTTTTAGGTCATCTAGACAGCATCCCATTGGTAATATTTTGTTTTGCTTAGCTTGACTTTATCTCGTTGAGTGGGAGTGTTGAGATTACAGGTTATAACTCGATATAGAGCACTTAATATAGATAATTTGTGGCACAGTGGCGTTGGGGTAACATTATCAATAATCGCATAAAAGTGCGTAACATTGGGTGATCAATAAAAACATTGCTCTTCTCTCTCCATCCTTCCTATTCCTCCTAAGTTCACAACACATATCCTGCCCATACTCCTATTGCATATTGCCTCCACCAATTTCTGGGCAACCTCCCGGTGAGCCCCATCCTTTCTGCCACCCCAACAGCAAGTTAACTAGTAAACCCTCCCACCTCGCCATCTTCTCCTCCTTAGGCATCCACTAGCCCTCCTCAAACACTACCTGTCAGTGGCTCGCAAGCTCTACCCATATTGCCAGGGCCCACCCCAGCATGAGCCATTCATTGCCAATTCCCCCCAGCATTCTCTTCTTTAACACCTCCCAGTGAGCATTTCTATGACTTCTGTAACATCCACCCAACCTATCCCCCAACTGCCTCCCAGAACCCATCCAGCACCTCACATTCTCCAAGCCAGTGTTCTGGAGTCTGCACCACCCCCCCCTCCTGCCCTACTCCTTGATACTCCTCACACTCAAAGTCCCCCCCTGGGACCAGATGACCTGACCTGAAGTTCAACATCACATTCTGCCATAGTACCCTCCACCATACCACCCATACTTGGGAGGTAGCCACTTCTTCATCTCTATACTCCAGGTCCACAGTCCTCTCCAGTCCCACTTCTCTCTGATCCCTAGTCACTGCCACCCCTCCAGCCAAAGGTCCTGCCCTATACTACCCTGACTTTCCACCCCATCTCCTAAATCAAAGTCTATTGCCAGTACTTCACCCAGCAGCAGTCTATGCCACTGCCACCCTCCTCCTCCCTGCTGCTCTGCCACAATACAGCCCTCCCACCTAACACTAATCCTATGTGCTCCCTCAGCCACCCCCCACTAGAACCCCCTATACCATAGTCATTGACCTCTTCCCCCCTCTACCAATGTTGTAAGGTCTCCAAGAGACCCCCAGGGGGCAAACCTCACCTCCCAGCATTTGGTGATGTCCAGAAAGATGATGTAGTATGAGGAGTTCTTGGCTATAGTATGATCCAACAGGAGAGTATAAGTTGCCATGGAGAAGAAGGAGCAGAAACCAGCTTGTCACTGGCTAAAGAATACAAGCCAGGAAATTTGGGGATATTTCTCAAGAGCTAGGGAAGGATAGACTCGAAAAGGTAGTGGAATATAATGATAAGGGCAATGGGGTGGAACCCATTAACACCAAATGAGACATCTACATCTTTTTTGGAAATAGGAGAGACAAGAATAGAGTTCCAGCAGCAGAGGATAACACTAGCTACAATGTACATCAGAAAGAGAGTGAAAAGAAGAGAGAGGAAGAGAGAGAGGGAGAGTTCTTAGAAAAATGATCACCAGTGAGGATTTGAAAAAGACAGTGATTGATGCCATCAACACTATGGACCTTAGAGAGAGGGTACCATCAGCAAGCCAACTATACTGTATCCTCAGAGAAGAGAGAGATGAGAGAGGAGTCACCAACACAGTTGGGAAACTCAGATGAACAGACAGAGAAGAGAGAGGAAGACTGGTATGAGGGAATAGGGGTAGAGTAGATAGTTTGCTGATAAGTATTGATCTTAGTGAGAGTGGCAAGAAAGAAAGGTCAGGTACCAGTGTGGAGAGAGCACTTCCAAAGAGAAGTAGTCACTATAGGGTCAGAGTACTGGCTAAGGCATATACCAATGAAATCAGAATTGTGGCAGTAGAATTCAGGGTTGATAGAGCCAATGGAGATGTTGGCAGCAGCACAATCCATTTCAGCCCGAGCCTGATCACAGATATCAACTCCAAAGGTGTGGGAGAAAATGGTAGGGGCAAGGCCACTCTGTAAAATCTCAAGACCTTGAAAGATCAGAGAGGAGGCATGAGGGAGAAGGGCTGCAAAAGCAGAAAAGAAGAGGGAGTGGTAGATGGGGTCATCTAAGAAGGAGATTACAAACCAGCAAGTTGAGAAAGGGGCAGGGATCAGAATAGAGGGGACTGAGAGAGAGACCAAGAGTATAAAAGGATGATCTGTACCAATGAGCAGAGTCTGAAGAGAAACAGAAACATCAAGAGAGGAAGTAGTGAAGATATGATCAACCCAGCAGGGGAGGGAAGAAGAGAGAGGGAGAAAGCAATATAAGGATAGGTCACTGTTCTATTGTCCAATGGTGCAGATGTGACCAAGGGGGGAGGCTGAGGTGTAATTAATATTAAAGTTACCAACAACAACAGCAGGGGAAGGAATTAAGAAGGAAAGGGGGCCAGGAGCAATTCTGACATCTGGAGGAACAGAAAGGGAGAGAGAAAGATATACACTAATAAGAGAAAGACCATTGAAATAACATACAAGAAAGAATTTGTTGGAGACATTAATTGAGGTGACACCAGGGCAGACAGAGGGATCACAAAGAAGAAGGAGACCTCCTTCAGAGTAGGCATGAGAAGGGTGGGGAGAGGGTGAGGAGAAGAGGTGATAAAAAGGAGAGAAAGGCAGGCAACTTTATCAGATGAGTGCCATGTTTCAGCAACAAAAAGAAAATAAAAGAGAGAGAAGGCAGAAAGGGAGAGTGAGTAAAATTTAGCAGGGAATAGACCTTGTGTATTCAGAAAACCAATGTGGAGGTGTTCAGACATTAGCACTGTCTTATTATAAACTAGGTGAAGGAGAGATTGAAATATTGAGTGAGTAGGCCCTGTTGACAAAAAATACATAGCTCTGCTCATTACTACAATATTCAGCAGACCACTGAACACAGTATTGGAAAGCTTCCTAGACCCTAGTCTGGACATCACTAGAGGCCTTGGAGTATTGGGCATAAGAGGGATCATAAACCTTAAGAATCTGATAACCCAAGTAGGTGATCTTGGATTTGAACTTCTAGTAATAGTTATTGAGAATGAGGAACTCAGTAATATAGTTACTAAAGAATGTGACATTATGAATTTTGGAGACCATAAAGCCCCAGAGGCAAAGATCCTTATGCAAGGTATAGATAGCTTTATAGGCAATCTCATTGATATACATATACTCAGTACAGGCCGGTGGACTGAGCATTAGTAGAGTAGGTGGGCAGTGGCATTGTGGAGAAGGATCTGATAGAAATCATCTGCAATTTCAGGCTTCTTGTAGTGAGCAGCTTCTTTGACAGTATGCTGGAACAGAATGATCTTAGGGACATTAACAGAGGCTGCAGTGGTGAAGGATTTGGGAGCCACTTTGTGGCCTGATATAGAGGAGGAGGAGGAGGCCTACCTCTTGTGGAGAGAGTCTTTCAAGATACTGAAGGGAGGGGGGGAGCAGTGACAGCTTGGCAGCAGCTGCATGAGCAGCCTGACTAAGGGCAGGTGAGAAAATAGAGGAGGGTGGAGAGGCAGAGGCCTGGCATATAGCATGTGCAGTACTCTTCTTTTGAGACTTTGAAAGAACAGGGACAAAGCCTTCTCTTTGTTTATGGGAGGACAGAACTCACTAGAGGAAATTTCAATAATCTTCTTGTCAGTAGTTATAACAGAGAAAGAGGAGTGGAGATCCTGGTAGTGGGGAGGAGAGCAGGGTGGAGGAGATGGCATGACCATAACCATATAACCAAGAATGCAAGGGGGTTTGGGTGAGGGTTTCAAAAATCATCAGTCAGTCAACCAACTGAATGACATGGGTATTGAGGTCTCTAATCTGCTTGAGGGCCTTAATGGTGTACAGAACTTTGAGATATATAAGAGGTGGGCTTAGGGCATAATTCACTCCTAATCTGAATGGTATAATCAGCCAGATTGATATAGTCACACTTCTTGAGATTGAGCTCTATGCTATTTGCCAAGAGCCAGACTTTGTAGAAGTCCACCATCACCTGCCCTTCCATAGAAGTATGGGGAGCAAGTGTGATATTATCTATAAAGAAAAGCCCAATGGCTTTAATTATTTATTACTTATAATGCAGAATATGGATAAGGTGAAATATACTCTTAGTTTCTGCCATGCCTGGAGTCCCCTCTGGTCACCAATTGTCAAGCTGGATATCATATGAACTCTCATTAGACCTCAGTTGGAGTATGTATGGTCTTTTCTTGCTTTGGGCTTCTCTCCCTCAGACTACTGCAGGGCTTTAGATATTGAAGCATCCCAAGAAGGTGTTTGATGATATAGTATCTTGGGCCATTGGCTTCCATGATAAACCAACTGTGGGCTATACAATTCTCAGCCTTCTCATATTCCTTGTCACATGTTGGACCTATGCTATATATTCCAGGCCCATTTGGATTGGTGTAATAAGTTTGGCAACAACCCTATCAGCCCTCTCTTAATGCAGTTTGTTACAAGACCCTGGGGATCTATTATAGATCAGTTCTGGTCCTGGACATTCTGACTTAACTTCAAGGACTGCCACCAGCACTTGCCCTCTTGGTACTATATTCATCATATAATATATTTATTCCTCTAGGAATTCCTTTGGGATGACCTGCTCTAGAAATGGGCCTCTTCTACTTCTATTCTCATTTTGTACATCACCCCCATAGCTGTCTTCAGCAGCAGGACCCTGATCAGGTCCTATCCTTCTCTCTGAAGTTGGTCTGCATAGCTCTTGCCTAGCAGTATGGCCTCTTTGGTCAGCCCTGTTTTTGCTCATGTAGAGACTACTTTTCCTGAAGGTATCTTCATATATGTGACCTCCTTGTAGCTCCTATTCTATGTTCTAAGGCACTAATTGTATATTCAATTAGTTTACCTATGATGAATAGGAAGAAGAGCTCACTGTATTTCCTTTTCACTATCTCTATGAGACAAAGTATTATACTATAAATACTATGTATAATTCTGGTATCCATCTTCTGATTGGGTTCTGCCTGACCAAGATCAATAAGATGCTTATGTAATATTTGTAGCAATCACACTTTTATTTTCTCTTTATTTTCTCATTTACTTAGTCAGATTCAATTTTAGGAAGAGATAGTACTTCGTTTTCCCTCAGTAAGTCTATTGATAGTATGGAGGTTTATAACTTGTCATATGCCAATAATTATACTTAGCAAATATGTATCTTCTGTAGTTTTGTACTTTATTATTTTGGCAATTTGTTTTGGTATATTTTTCTGCCTGAGTATTTTTT
>RQIL01006999.1:0-22286 GCA_003951145.1 Jimgerdemannia lactiflua
TATATATTGTAATGTAGTGGACGCTAAACTTAGCAAGTATATACATCAGATTTCTTTATCTTGAATTCTTGTCTTCTTGACTCCTAGAGTCAGTAGTTCCATGAGGCCAAATGTGTCAAAAAGGTAATCCCAAAAGTCCTTTTATTGGTATACTTGTTCTTTATGCTAACACTTTCGATCCACTTGAAGATACTGAGTTATTTATAAAAGTTTTGCTAGTTATGAGGTGGCTAAGTTATGAATAAATTTTCTGTGAGTTACTTTTTACAACTGTAAATCCTCTATATTTGCTAAGATCTCTACAATTGTAAGGGATTTACATCTGTAGAAATTCTACAGTTGCTAAAGTTTCTACAGTTGTAGACATAACTGCTATACTATATTGGGAATTGGATTTATATGCCATGATCAAATGTCTATTCCCCTGATTCTTGTTACTATTTTGGGTCAACCATCACAACTTCCTCCTGAATAGGTGATTCATCTCTGAAACACCTTATTTACTTGAATTCCCAAGCTTCAACTATCTGATTCTCCTTATATTGTACGATCTGTGCCATCACATTCTCCCAATGTTGTCTTCTAACCTGGCTGAAATCTCCTGGTAGTACTCCCTGGAACTGGCCTAGGGCTTGTTTGTCATCCTTGAATAGTTGGTGTATCCTGGTAGCAATCAGGATCTGAGAGTGAGAGAGCTGACACTTACAGATCCAATCTTCTCCATCCATAGCTGATTTCGAATTTAGCAGTTGTCCCAACTTGAAGTATTCCAGAAACTTGGTTCTGTTTTGATAAGCCTTGAAGTGTGAGATCCGAGACAAGTGTGTGTTTACTATACTCTGGATGCTATCAAAGGATTCGTCCATTGTAGGTGGTTCAGTAGAGCACCACTGTCTTTCTATGGCTCTTTGGGCAGCACAAGTGATCTTGAGGGCTGTAGCTGTACTCTGTTGATTTACCATAGTACTTCTTGAGCTGGTCTCAGTGGATGGTTGTAGGGATGATTGTGTCTATGAGCTTTTGTAGCCGAAAGATGGTCCCTTTTATATCTTGTACCAGGTAAGGTCCTTCTCATTTGGGCTCCAGTTTTCTTGACCAGGAAGCTTCTACCATGTTCTGGTATACCAGGACTTCATCTTCTATCTTGATTATCTCCAGGGGCTTGTGAGTTTTTTCTTCATTTTTCTGTTGCAGTGTCTGCACCTTGATGATGTAATCCTCTGCCATTTTCCAAATTTGATGCAATCTCCGTATCTCCATATCTACATGCTTCCAGATTGCATCATTGATTGCTGACAAACTTCCACTAGAAATTTCTTCTCTGAATAGCATTGAAATAGGTGCTCTGTGATTGTATATCCCACAGAGTGGATAATGCTATTGGAAGATAGTGGTCCCAGTTTCCATATTCATCACAGATCTTGGCAATGAAAATTCTTGAGAGTCTTATTGGTTTGTTCTGCATATCCATTTCCTTGTGAGTGATAGGCTGTGGTCTTGATGTGTTTGATCTTGTATTTTTTGTAAAGAATATCATGGAACTGGTTGATGAATTCCATTCCTCTATCAGTGGTAACTTGCTTTGGAGTCTTGAATCAGCAGATGATTTCCCTGTAAAGGAAATCAGCAATTGACTATGCATTGGCTTTCTTGAGGGGTCCAGCTTCTACCCATTTCGTGAAGAGGTCTACAATCACAATGATATATCAGTTGCCTGTCAATGTCAGGGGTAGGGGACCGATTACCTCTATTGCAATTTGGGCAAATAGTATTGGCTCAATGTTTGCTGATCCAGGAGCTTGATTCCATTGGTCTTGTTTCTGCTTCTGGCATTTGTTACAGACCCTGACAAATTGCCTGATATCTTCTTCCATTTCTGGCCACCACATGGTTCCTTTTGCTTTATCATGTGTGTTGGTTCCTCTTATATGGCCTTGCTCATATACTTCCTCCATCACCTGATTCTTCCAATGCTCGGGGATGACTAATTGTTGTCCTTTCCTGAGTATTTCTCTATCTGTTTTGAATTGTTTCCATGTCTGATAAATAATTGTTTTTGTCCATTCTTCCAGATGTGAGGGCATCTTTCACTGCTCCAAGTAGCTGATGATTCCATAGTATAGCTTCTTATTCATGGTAATTGTATGGGGTTTGGGTCCTTCGGGGCATCTGTGAGAGGGCATCAGCATTGGCATTTGTTCTTCCAGAGCAGTGATTGATTGTGGCATCATAGGCTTGCAGCTTTATGATCCATCAGGCATAAATTCCTTTTGGCTCATTGGTGGTGAGCAACCAGGTGAGTGCTGAGTAGTCTGTCTGGATAGTGAAGTGTCTTCCAGCCAAGTAGTAGTGGAACTTTTCTATGGCCCAGATGACCGAAGACATTCCAGCTTATATAATTCATAGGATTGCTCAGCTCTATGGGTTCTTCTGCTGAGGTAGGCCATCATATATTTGGCACCTTTCTTCCTCTGGGCAAGGACAGCTCCTAGTCCCATTGCACTAACATCTGTCTGTAAGATGAATTCTGGAGTCCAGTCAGGCCTTCTCAAGATTAGGGCCTGGGTCAACCTGGTCTTGAGTTCATTGAAGGCTAATTGCTGCTGTTGTGTCCACTAGAATCTGACCTCTTTTCTGAATAGGTCATAAATGGGACTAGCAATGAGGGAGAATCTTTGAATGAATCTTCTGTAGTAGGATGCAAGACCCATAAAGACCCGAGCTTCAGTGATGCTAGTGGGTACTGGGTATGCTGCTACTGCCTTGATCTTTGCAGGGTCAGTGTGTATTCCTTTATGGTTGATGATGTGTCCGAGGTATGCAATTTCTTCTTCTCCAAATTTGCATTTCTTGGGTTTGATATAGAGTCCATATTTGCAGAGCCTTCTGAGGATTTCCTTGATATGCTCCAAGTGTTCCTTGGCTGTCTGACTGAAGACGATCATGTCATCCACATATACCATCATCCATTTTTCCATAATATCCCTGAAGATGCTATTCATCATTCACTGAACCCTTGCTGGTGCATTGCACATTCCAAAGAGCATGTGAAGGTAGACATAAGTTCTATCAGGAGTGATAAAGGCTGATCTTTTGCTGGCTTCAGATGTACGGCTGATTTGATAAAATCCTGAGAATAGAACCAGAGTGGTGTAAAATCATGCTTCATTTCCCAGCATTATGAGAATGTCGCTGATGTTGGGCAAAGGTTGTCTGTCTTTTTCTGTGACTTTATTGAGTCTTTGGTAGTCTGTGCAGAGCCTTGGTGTGAATTCTCCTAATCGGCTCCCTTTCTTTAGTGCTAGAACAATAGGTGATGACCAGGGGCTGCTAGCTTCTTTAATGATACTGGATTCATCCATCTCCTTGATTTCCATCTTGAGCCATTCCCTATAAGCTGGTGGGATGGGGCAGGCCTTCTGATAGATTGGCTTTGCATCTCCTATATTGACATCATGCTGAAATAAGGGCTCCTTGGTCTTGATGTCCTTGAAGTCTATGGCCAATACATCTTCAAATGTGTGTAAGAGGTCTGATAATTCTTTCTTGAGAGGGAAGTTCCTTCTGATTATGTAGGTGTGTTTGTCTTAGCTTTCCTCCCTCTTGTGTTCTAGTTCGGTAATCCTGGTTACTGCAAGAGCTCCTCTTCCTGTAGAGCCAAATCCAGCTCTACCTCACTTGGTTTGTCTGATGTTTGCAACTTCCTTGATCCTTGGGTTAAGGACAGGTAGGATGAGCATCAGTGCTAGCTGATCCTTCTTCCTTACTTCGAATGGAATTGTTGGGTTGTGATTCCTTGCAAGGAGGAGGATTTCTCCTGTGTAGTCTGAGTTGATGACTCCTCCTTCTATAGATATTTCACTTTTTGCCAAGCAGCTCCTTGTCTTGAGGATTCTGACATGATTTGATGGAATAGTTACTTCGATTTCTGTTCTGAGGATAGTGGTGGTTTGTGGTTCAAGGATTGTATGTGTAGTGGTAGATAGATCTATTTCAGCTGCATTTTCTGATTTGTACTGAGGCATGACTGTGTTGGGTATGAGAGGTGCTCAGGCCAGAAGCTGAACTGGCACAAGTGCGAGACAATGGGACTTGGAAATAGCATAGTTGGTGGTGACATTATTGGAACAGTGGTGCCAGCAGGAGAGGCAGTCAGATACTTGGGCATCTTCCTCTCGGTATATGGATCAGTGCTGCCAAAAGCCTGGTGGAAGGGGAAGGTGCAAGCTTGGGGGAATGCACTAAAAGGTTGGGGAGGGCGCCATATCTCCCTGGCAGGGAGGGTGATGATTCTGAATGTCGACTGGAAGCCAAAGCTATGGTACCTGGCCTACCATCTGGACTTTCCAACTTGGGTGGTCAAGTGGCTACTCAAGCTGGCAAAGGACTGGATTTGGGCTGGGAGGCAAAGCTAGATAAGCTGGGAGACTCTTGCCCAACCGGTGGAGCGAGGTGGCCTTGGACTGGTGGATTTTCCCAAGAAGTTCCACTGTCTATGATTGTGGTGGCTCCAGAGGGCAGCAGTACTGCGAGAGAGAGGATGGGTCCCCCTGATGCAAAATGTGTGGGAAGCGAGATATGCTCCCAGGGGGTCGTCTGGAGACCTATTGGAGGTAGTTAAATGTGGGGGTAGCAGGAGACTTAGGTACTGAGGATTCTGGTGGGGAGTGATTGAAGGAGGACATCGGATTGGACTGCAGTGGGAGGGGAATGTGGCAGAGGAATGCTGGGGCCCGGGGATGTGGCAGTGGCACAAGCTGCTGCTAGGGGGGTCACCGGCGATCAACTTCCATCTTGGAGATGGCATGGAGAGCCAACAGAGCTTTGGTCTGGACCTCTGGCCAATAGGGTGGCAGGGAGTCAGGATCGGTGAGGAATGGGACTGGTCAGGCTTATGGACCTGGGGGGCAGAGGTGAAGAAGTGGGTCCCCTCGAAGTTCTGGGTAGTATGGTGGAGAGTGATGAGGCGTGATATCATGCTGAACTATAGGACTGGCTATTTAGTGGTGGGAGGGAACTTTGAGTGTGAGGAGTGTATGGGGGTCAGACAGGTTGGAGGAGTGGTACAGACCCTGGAACATTGGCTAGGGGAGTGTGAGATATTGGAGGACTTTTGGAGAGAGGTGGAGCAGCAGCTAGGCAGTGTAAATAGAGGGTGTGAGCAGGGGAGATGGGATGTACTTTGGGCAAGGATGCTCAGGGGGGTAGGAAATGAGTGGCTCATGCTGGGGTGGATAGTGGCAGTGTGGGTGGGAATGGCGGGTCACTGGTTTGCAGTTTTCGAGGAAGGGAGGAAGCTGACTCAGGAAGACAAGATGGCAAGGTGGTGGTGGTTGATGAAAGATATTCTGACAGGCTGATAGAGGGGGTGGGGTGCAGGAGAGGGGGGCCATAGGAGGCTAGTGGAGACCATTTTTAGCAAGAGTGAGGACCAAGTGCGAGTGATAGGCAATGAGATAGTGTTTGAGAGGGTGGGGGTAGGAGGGAGGCCTAGTGAAGGAGTGGGGTAGCAAGGCGAGAGATGAGGCTATCAGTGTGATTTAAGGACAAATATATTGTTTAGATAGATGTCAGGTAATAAATGAGGCTATGGCCTATAAAGAAAAAAAAAAGAGATCTTAGCAGATGTAGAGGATTTACAGTTGTAAAAAGTGACTCACAGAAAATGTAGTCTTAACTTAGCCACCTCATAACTAGCAAAACTTATATAAATAACCCAGTATCTTGGAGTGACAAACCTCAGATCGAAAGTATTAGCATACAGAACAAGTATACTGATAAAAGGACTTTTGGGATTACCTCTTTGACACATTGGGCCTCATGGAACTACTGACTCTGGGAGTTAAGAAGACAAGAATTCAAGATAAAGAAATCTAATGTACTTGCTAAGTTTAGCATCTGCTATGTTACAACTTGGTTCCCATTGGCTGGTGATTCAAGCCAAATCTCTCACTTTCAAGCTGAACAATGAACAACTGCCACAAGAACCCACACAACACAACCAGACAGAATGGGTATGAGACCACCCATATTCCATGGATATACCTCTGATAAATCAATCATCACCTTCATTGATGATTTTGAGCAGTGCACTGCTATTAGGACCTTAATACCAGTACAACAAGTAGCCCTACTCTCTGTAAGCCTTCGAGGCCCAGCAAGAACTACTTTCACCACAGTCAACCATACAGGAGCTGATGCCCCAGCAATACTGTTAGCCATGAAAACTTGTCTCTGAAATGCCTACTATACTGACGAAATCAAACAAGCCCTTAAGGATCAATTGAACACCATTTGTCAAGGAATGTCTGAAGACCCAAACACATTCTATACAAGGATCCGGCATCAAATAGTCCTTGCTGACTATCCTGATGCAGTTCAAGACCAGGTGGCCGAAAATACCTTTATAAAAGGTATCTACCAAGAAATCGCCCTAGCCATCCGATCCACCCCAATGGCACTGGACTTAATACAGAAAGTTGCCTATGCTCAAAGATACTGGACTGCCAGACATCCACAAGGACACACAATGGAAAGAATAACCGGAGTAAAAATGGAATCAAGAAATACCCACATAGTCCTAACTGCTATAGAATACTCAACAATAACAACCACTACATCAAGAACCAAGGAAGGCTGATCCAATGGAGAAACTGGCCAAACAGTTTGCAGAAATGACTGCACATCTCAGTGACATAGTCAAAGAGTTCAAAAGACAACCAGTGCAGAAGTTTGCTGCTACGAATAAAAAACGATTTATAACATACTACAACTGTAAGGAAGAAGACCATTATGCCTCAGAATGCATGGCAGAGAACAAGCGCAAGGCTCAGCCAAGCAATGCAGCTAAGAATCGAGAACAGGCAAACACTATCACCTTCAAGGAAATTGGAGAATCAGAGGAAGAGTAGGAAGAATGGGAAGCTTATCCTGCCATCTCAAGCAAGAAGGACAACCGAGCTACTCCTTACAAGAAGCCAGTGGGGAGGCCTCCAAAGAAGACTCAAGCACAAACAAAGAGGTCAGAAGTGGCCATCAAAAACGAAATACAGCCAAGCAAGGCTGACCAGGACATGGAGCTGAAACAGATGCCAAGCTAGAACAGGCAGTAGAAGATATCATCCAGAACACCACACCATCAAGAGAGGGAAAGAAGGGGCAGAAGTTGCGCAAGACCAAGACCTTTAAGTACGATATCTTCAAGGATCTCAAAGACCAAAAGTCAATGCAACCTTTGGTCGACTTGCAGAAATTCCGACTTTCAGACAACAAATAAGGACAGGAATCTCAGATATTGGTAAGGACCAAGGCTGGAGAATAATTGAAGCCAATAATGCACAAGAAGACTCAGATGAAGAGAGTGAAGACAATTGGAAAATATCAGCTTATGTCACTTACCAGATTGAAGACCAAGTCTTCGAAGCCATCATTGATACTGGAGCTGGAGAATGTCTCATCACTAAGAAGGCAGTAGACCGCTTGGGTTGAGAAATAGAAGAAGCCACCAAACTGGTATTCGTCACAGCTGATGGAACACAAGCAACACCCTTGGGAAAGATCCGGGATGTCCCAATCAAGTTCAGAGAAGCCACCATCCCAGTAGATGTCATCATCACTAATGCAACCAACTATGATATCCTCATTGGCAATCAATGGCTTCATAAAGCCAAGGCAATGATCAATCTCATTGCTCAGAAGATGCAGATTGTCTATTGAGGCAGGAAGATCAGAGTCTCCATTAATGTCCACAAAGGAGTCTGCCCCGAGATGGAGGAAGAATAAGAGAAAGAGGCCTATATAGTCACCACAAGGAAAGGAAAAAGCAAGAGCTGACAGACAAAGAATGGTATACAAGAATTGCAGATGGATATGCTCCACAAGGAAGGTGCCCCCATTGTGAAGGAATGTACTGTGCTCAACACTTAGATCACTGCCATTCCTGCATCATTGAGGTAAAGAAGATTACCAACAGGCCAAAAAGGAACCAGGAGGAACTTGAAGATGGACCACCAGAGCAATCAGATGATAGTGAATATGAGGAAGAAGATATTACAGTCAAGATATGAAGAATCCACCCAACCCACTGTCTCTTTAAGCTCCCCTACATCCTGCACAGAGCCCAAGCTGACCACCATGTCATCTGCAAAGGCCCCCACCTTCCAAGTTAACCCTAGTACTGATAGCCCTCCAATCCGCCTCCTAATCCTGTCCAGAAATAGTTCCAATGACAGAACTTAAAGGATAGGGGACAGGGGATCCCCTTGCAGCACACCTCTCCCCAATGAGAATGGCACTCCTTGATGGCCATTCACTATTATGGCCGCCTTGCTCCCCTCCAGCATCTGAATAATCGCTCTTCCTAATCTTCTCAGGATTCCAATCCTCTTCAAGACCTTTGCCAACCACACTCAGTGTACCCTGTCATAAGCTTTCTCTTGATCCAAGAAGACCAATCTTCCATCCACCCCAGCAGCTCTTGCCCCCTCAATGATACCATGCACCCATGCCATGCCATCTCTGATTAGTCTCCTGCCAACAAAGCCCCACTGTTCCTCTCACAGGACTTGCTGTGCAACTGCCTGTAGGCATGCCACCAGTATCTTCATTATCAACTTCCTGTCCATATCCAGGAGCATAATGGGGTGCCAGTTCTTCCAATCCTCTCTCAGCCCCTTATCCTTACAGAGGAGAGCCACCAACCACAGCTCCTGACCCCCTAACCAATGTCCGGAGTCCATTACCGCTTCATACATCTCTCTCATCTCCCCAAGTACCCTGTTGATGCCAACCATTCTCTTCCAAAAGTCCCAGGGCAGCCCATCCTCCCCTGGTGCTGTTCCATTCTTTGTATCCCACAGTACTTTCAGAATTTCGTCATCCTGAATAGGGTGTGTCAGATCTCCTAGCCCCTCGGCCACTGGTGGCATCCACTCCTCCAAGAACCCATCTATAGTCTGTCCATCCTCTCCTCCCTCCTCCTTACTCCACAGGGTGCCCCATCTCTTCTGAAGTGATCCCAGAATACCATGCACCCCTGTCACCATTTCGCCGTCCTCTCCTATGATTCCTTCCCACCTCTGCCTTATCTTGTGTGCTCTCAGAAGCCTAGTGAGATACTTTGAGGGCTGCTCTCCTTTCTCCAGTCCCTGCCACCTCAATCTCGCTATCATCCCTTAAACCTGCCTCTCCTCTTCCTCCCTCAAGGCCACCTTCAGCTCTTCGATTTCCATCCCCACCCTTGCCATTCTCCACCCTTCCTCCTCCTCATCACCCTCCTGTCTACTAGCAGATGCCAGCAGGAACCCTTCCAGACATCGTGAGACTTCCCTCATCTTCTTCCTCCAAAGTCTCCCCTTTGCTCTCCCCACCTCCCCCCAGAACACCTGTGCAGTGGCCTTCAGCTTCAGCCGCCGATCCCCTACCACTATACCTGCCTTCCTCCAATTCGTTATATTATCTGTCACCTCTACCCCCCATTGTTCCCACATCTCCTTATCTTTCAACAATGTACAATTAAGTTGCCAATGTCCAGGCCCATCTTCACTTCTCCCAAATGTCCCCTGCCCTACCACCCCCCAGTGGTCTGACCAGGGGCACCACATAACCTCCAATTCCTTCCAGACGTCCATCCCCCAACACTCAGCCGTGAGGATCCAATCAATCTGCATTCCAAGTCCATGTACCCAGTGAGTAAAGACTGCCTGATTCCCTCACTTCTGGCACCCTGCATCTCCCAGAGCACTCAATCTTTCCAACTCCTCCCATCGATCCAGCCCCCCACTTCTACCCATCCCATCTAGTCCACCATCTGAGCGGTCCACTGTAGCATCTCTAACCATATTGAAGTCACCACCCAGAATGTCAATTCCAGCCTCCACCAACGATCCACTGTCAAGCAATCCTTCTATCCAAGTTATCCTCACTCCTCTTTCAGCTGGACAGTAGCAAGAGCCCACCACTACTTGCCCCCACCCTGGTCTCTCCCATATCCCCCATAGTAAATGATCACTCCATCCACCAATGTCTTGCAGTTCCCCTTTGCCTTTCCTTATCAGTATCCCTACCTTTCCTCTCCACTCCACTGCCCCTCCCCATTCCTTTGACCAGTTAATCTTATCCACCTCATCCTCACATCTCATATCCTGTTGTAAAAAGGCATCCACTTCTGAATCCTTAAGCCAAGCAAAAATATTTCAACGTCTTTCCAAACCCCTCAGCCCAATGACATTTAGTGAAAGAATATTGGTTGTACTGTTCATTTTGAAGTATGTGTGATGCGAACCCACCCTACATCTCCATATCCTGATCCATCTGAGTCAAATCCAAGTCTCTCTCTGCTTCTAGCTCCAACCTTTCCTTAGCCTCCAATGCCCCCAGAATCTCCTGAGAATCCTCTGTGTCATTCTCCTCCATCATTGAGCCATAGTCCGTGCATGCCTCCTCCCACATTTCCGATTCATTCCAGGCATTCCACCCCTCGATTATTATCTGACGTGCCTCCACTTTCATCTCTGCCTCTCTAGCGGGATCCACCTCATACCCCTCATCCTCTAGCAATGCTACCAAGTGCATCGTCGTCAACTTTCCCACCACACCCACTCCATACAAAATGTCTGACCAATCCTTCTCACTCAGCAGTCGGAAGTCAACATCCCCCAGCTCTCCATCTGCCAAATCTGTCATCAACCTGTGCAACCAGGGCCCTTCTCCCATGTGCTCTCCACCTGGGATCATTGCTCTCTTCCCTACCATCTGAACTCTATCTAGGCCAGCACTGGCCTTTTCATCCCACTCCTCATCAGATGCATCTACCAGACTCTCTCCAGACACCCCTACCACTTGGCCCCCCTGAGCCAATTCTGGGACACCAAATCTGACATTCTTCACATCCTTCATCACCACATCCTCCACCTCATTTCCCTCACCTCCAGTGGCCCCCGCCGGTCTCTCATTCTCCTTGTTTCAGTCTGCATTGCTCTCTGGCCTTCAGTCATCAAAGAAGATCTCCTCTTCAGTGTCCACCCTCCTCTTCTGGGGCATATGTTCTGAGGACATGGACCCCTCAGGCCACTTCTGCCCCCCCATCCCCCCTATGGTCGTCCCTTTTCCTTACTTTTTTCCACCTGGCCCTATCCTAGCAAGGAGTTCCTGTTGCTGCTTTCTTCTCTGAGCTCTTTCCCATATCAGCTTATCAACTTGAATCTCCTTCCCATTAATTTCCACCATCATCGTAGCCTTTTCGAAGGCTTGCCAAGCTTTCTCCCTCTGCTCCACTGCTCCTTCCAAGTCCCAGAGCACCGTCAGCAGGTCCTCCTCCTCCTCCTCTGATCCCTTGACCCAAGATACCTTGCACTCGAAGGGTTCCCACTTCAGTACTCTGGGCCAATCACTCCCTTTTCCTGTCGCCTCCTTTCCAGCCACTCTCAGCCACACCTCCACATCCCCAGTGTGGAATATCATCCCTTCCCACATCTGGAACCCAATATCCACCACCTCGCTGTAATCTCACATCGCTCTTCCAACTCTTTCCTTAGTCTCCTCCAATGATACTGTTGGGACTCCCTTGACCACCAGATGCACCACTCTCGGATCCCAATGCAGGCACCTCATCATCGGAACAGCAATATCTCCAATCCGCATCCCTTTAGCCTCCACTGCCACTACTTGCTCCTCCTTGACAAAGCCAACTTCTACTCCTTCCAGACCCTTCAGAACTTTCAATGATGCCACATGCTTCAGCTGCTTGCCCAAGAGCACCAGCACTGCCCTAGCCGTCACTGCCAGCCCCTGAAAGCTCATCATAACTGCGAATTCCGAAATAGACTTCTTGAGTAATGGTGCCACCACCAGCCCCATCACACCATCTGCCAGGTCCCCCTTGTGCATCACCGACGATCCTTCAGCTGCCCTCTTGGTTCGATCAGCAGTCACATCTCCTTTTTTTTCCAGATTGCCAGTCCCACCACTACCAGCAGTCACACCATCTCTGCTAGCCCCCCCACTACCAGTCTTCTGCCCCCCTATTCCAGCCCTGGCACTCCCACTCCCTCCATTCTTCCCCTTCCCCCCTCCAACTTGCTGCCATCCATCCTTGTCGCTCCCTCCAGCCCCACTCTTCATTGCCACTG
Organism: Jimgerdemannia lactiflua; assembly: GCA_003951145.1. NCBI lineage: Eukaryota > Fungi > Mucoromycota > Endogonomycetes > Endogonales > Endogonaceae > Jimgerdemannia > Jimgerdemannia lactiflua. The sequence goes on from RQIL01006999.1 coordinate 12,129, forward strand.
CAAAGCTTCCTGGTCCCTCACTTCTCCCCTCTCCTCCAGCTCCTTGACCACCAACTGCACTGCTCCCAACAGTCGTCTTCCCAAAGGCCCCCATCCCCAGCCCATACCCTTCTTTCTCCAGCTGCCAATCGAATGCTACACCCGGCCTTGACCCAGTACACCAACCGGGAGGTCGAATTGCTGCCATTTTGCTAGTAGCTTTCTCTAATAAACTGTTCAAAAGTGTGTGTAAAAGTATGTGTAATGTGAATGGTAGTAGAAGAAGGTGTGTAAAGTCCAATCTACATCTGCTAAGATCTCTATAATCATAAGGAATTTACATCTATAAAATTTCTATATTTGCTAAAGTTTCTACAGTTGTAGACATGACTGCTATACTATATTAGGAATCGGATTTATATGCCATGATCAAATGTCTATTCCCCTGATTCTTGTGTCAACCATCACAGTATAGAAAATACATACTACTACTGAGAATATATATAACAAATATCTAAAGTATTACTATAAGATAACACAATTATAAAGCATAGTTTTGGCCTTAGATCTACATATTAACATATATTATTTCTATTATATGAAATGGAAATAATTCTTTATTTATAAATTGAAGAATCAGAGAGAATATATAAGGAAAAAAAGTATAAGCCTATTAATGCTATCATTATATATTCAATATCTTATAATTTCAATGATTTTATCAACTCAATATATAAGAAGAATCAGAATGTTAATATAGATAATAAGCTTAAATAGTGAATATTATTGTTAGTTTTTTGTCATAGAATCCAGCTAATTCTTACATGAATATAATATAATGAAGATAGTCAAATCAGTTTATATATCTTAATCTTTCATAAATAGCTTATGATTATCATGCTATTTCAGTAACATCTGTCCAATCTGAACATTACAGATGAGCTGGTGACTGAATGTCGAAACAGCTTGTGTATAAATACAATTTGTATGTATTGTGATGTGCACAATTGACAATGTGGAGTACAAGTGACTGCTAAGATCAGATGACATATGGCATGATAATCAAGTAAACAACCTAATGCATCAAGTGACCAGCCCAAAAGGAGAAAGGATAATCTGAGCCAAAATGAATGAAAATATTACTTAAAGGAGACCCAGTCCCAGTCTCAGAACTAGCACCAAAGAATGAAGAACTTCTCCCACAATACCTCCTACTTGACACTCCAATCAGACCTCTTGCTGCTCTACTCCTTTGCCTAGCCTAAAGACCCTGGTCTTCGAAGCTATCAAGAAGACTATTTGGCACCCTGATATCTCTAAACATCTGAACTTCTACAATGAGGACCTTGGGTACTTCATTAATGACCAGTACATAATAACCCAACAGCTCAAAGATACCACTGAACAAATGGCCCTCTGAAATTGGCCACTGCCTTTGCAACAAAACTCGAGAAGATGGCTGAGAAGACCTCATTACTGAATTGTTAACCACTAGCCAGCTGGTCAAGAGAGCCCTCCACATCCACCAGATATTCTGCCATGTTCCTTGGTCTATAGCATATTTGTAAGGAGTAACCATTGGAAGCCTCACCCACCTGACAGTTGAAGAAGCCAACTGGGTAGAAGCTGAAGTAGCCAACTATATCGAAAGTAACCATGTCACTGTGGGAAGCCAACAAACTGAATCCACTTTGCCAGGTTTCTACATTCCCCCCCTCCAAGATAACCATCAAGGTCACCTCATGAGCCTCATGGAGATATTTGAAGGACCACTCATCACTATTGAAGTACCTGTGGAGCCATCCAAATGACCCACCATCCCATCAACCTTAATTCACACCATATCATTTGGGGGCCAAATCAAGAGGAAGCTCAAGAAGTCTCTGTCTTTGAAGAGGAGATTCAAGAACTCCAATACCCCGCTCCTGAAGCAGCCCTCTCTAATACTGAAACCAATGAATCCTCAGAAGAAAAAGAAGAAAAGAAAAAGCAATAGAGGGTTTATCAGTCCTCTGTCAACATTCAAGCTGTCTAAGGATTGGAGAATGTCATTGAAGATAATTGGCCACTATTCTATCCCCTCACCACTTGGCCAGCACTCTCCCCTTTTGAGGAATGGAATGATGAAGTCATGCAAGATGATTTGTTTGCTACTGATGAAGGGTACTACACTATTTAAAGGTGACAAATATCCTTATACTGAATTTGTCAGCAATCGTAACCCTATGTCAGCAGTGTAAACATCTGTCGCATTGTGCAAGCCAATGGTGCATCTGTATTCAAGTATAAACATCTGTCACATCATGCAAGCCAATGGCACATCCATATTCAAGTATAAACATCTGTTACATCATGCAAGCCAATGGTGCACCTGTGTTCAGTATTACTATATCCTTATCCAGTAGTAAACAAAACATTTATCACAGCCTGCCAGCCAATAGCTTAATCATGTAACATAGATGCACTAAAGTTAGCAACCAGATAGCAACTGTATGTTCAATATGAGCAACCTAGCAACCACAATATATATAAAATAGTCCTGAAGAAAGAGTGAATAAACCTCAGTCAGTTTTAGTTTGAAGTAAAAAAGAAGTTTTACAGAGAAACCACTGCCTCAAAGAGAACTGGAATTCTGATAACAAGACAACTAAAGCAACAATCATTTGGAAGTTTGAGTTAAAGAATTACTCTTGCTGCCCATTAAGAAACAGACTGCCATTAGGAATTTGCCACTACAGACTGCCATGAACTTCAAAGACTACCAGAAAAACAGACTGCTATTCAAATTTTAAAACTGCCATTATGATATGAAAGTCTGCCACCAGTAAAGGAAACCACCAGGAAACAGTCACTAAGATCCCATTAACCACACATTTGACCCAGCCCTGCATTCGGACCAACCACTCATTTGGACCCCGCATTCAGACAAGACCTCAAGGACCCCACGAAATGCATAGTATACTTAGCTTAAGAAAGCCAGAAGGCAGCCAGCATAGTCGCCATTCACCCAACATCTTCAAGTTAATAAGTCAGATGGACAAGTGAGCCATTGACCTCTATTTTCTTTACCCACTGTGCCACAAGCTGCCAAGAGTTATTGACCATCACATATGTTGATAATTGACCTGCATATTAGAGCCTATGAGACCCAAGTAATTGCTACTAGAAAAGTCCATCTATTATCCACCAAACAACTGGGCCATCCAAGCCATCATCAACTCAAATTCCTATAAGCCTTATTACCCACACTTGATCTTATTGATTTTGATGACATTTTGGATGACTTGTCACATGACCATTGACCCATATTCGCTCTTTTATTTCAACATACATCTTGTGTGCTTTACCAAGTAGCACAATTGAGCCATGCTTGAAGTATATAGTTATACAAAATGCACACCACATTTTGGGAGCTCAACTGGGAATAGTTTTCTAAAGACTTGACCTTTCATCTCAAGAATCCAGCAGCCATCTACAATAGAGACTCCAGGAGAACCTAGCCAGCAACAAGTGCAGAGACAGCCCTCTTCAGCAGGAAAGAAGGCCCAAACTATTGTCAGAACAGCAGTCAAGACCTTACTCAGAAATAGCAGCCTGAAGACCAAGTCAGAGGGTATAAGTGATCCCGACTACAGATTGACCTCAAGGGAGAGAAGACAACTCACAGGACAACCAGAAACCCTTCAACTTCAAGACCTAAAAGAAGACCTTCCTGAAGAGTATCAGACCCAAATCTATAGGAAGAACTCCAATCGAAGTGACTACATTACCACAGCTGTCAATCAAGCCACTCCTCTAGACCAAGTTTACTTCAAAACATCTGAAGGAGAAGAGGATTACCATCCATACAACCTAGAAGATGAGTTCAATCTATACCATCATACCAATAGCAACCCAGACTTCCAGCAAGAGGAATCAGACCCCACTACTCCACAGCCAGAAGGGGCAGATGAGATCAACACCAGTTATATCAGCCCCCTAGCTCCTTCAATTACTTGAGCATCTGCACCTTAGTCACTCACACCCCACTACTATCCTCAAGAGACAAGGAATGATGCTTCTCTTGGAGCCTCAGCATTTGATAGCCCTTACCAGTCAGTTAAAAGGTCACCACCTTCAGGAACCTATACTCTGGCCTTAATCAGAAGACCCAGATCTCCCACACCACCAAGACACCATCCCCTACTAGCTCTTTCCATACTTTGAGCACCTTCACTGACCCCCTCCCCACAAGGTCCTTTAAGAAACACTACCTCTGAACCAGACTCAGACTACAAAGATAGTGAAGACAACCCAGACATGAGTTACCTTCAGAAGTTTTACAGAGCAGACAGTGAAGACATTGAGGAGTTCATTGGAGAAATCGAGATGCAAGCAGCTGCCAAGCAATGAGATGTCCAAAGGCAACTCAGGATTATCGAATCCCTCTTGAGAGGCCCACCCCTACAGATATATAACCAGGCCAAGGATATCAGAGGAGATATTTATAGACAAGAATGCCTTGACTACCTTCAGAATGCAGACTATCCTGAAAGGTGCACCATCAACAAAAACTTGCTCCATGTGCAGTTCAATGGACTTGAGCGACAATAAGAAGCACAGGAGGCCTTGACCTATATGACTCAAGTGCCCAATGAAACCCCAAAGAGTTTCTTCCATCAGATCCAAGCTCAGATGGTCAAAGCAAACCACCAGCCTGCAGTTCAACTGGTGCTAGCCTCCACCATCTTCCTCAATGGCCTATATCCAGAACTCAGAAGGTAAGTCATTAGGATGGGTTATCGGAGCATCAAGCAGCAAGTTGCTGGAGCACAAGGATGTTGGGAAGCAGACTACAGTCCAGCCCAGCAATAGCACTGAGAGGCAGCTAGAGCCGAACCTCCAAAACCACCACAGCAGAGCAGAAGAATTCATTCCTCAGGACCCTGTTGGCCAACTATGAGAACAGACCCTCACCTTCAGCTTCAGACCAATTCAGTCAACAGCAATAGCAGCCACTACTAAGAGTTCAAGAGGACCCAATGACTATGCTCACCAAACAGATGAAGGACTTAGCCATCAGCGTAGTAGAGCTGAAGAATCAAGGAGAGAGACAACAAGATTACCATCACAATAATAGGCCAGACTATTGATAACAAGATAACAGGGGTTCTTCTCAGGCACTATCAGCCACAACCATAGGCTCAGCTACAACCAGTCTCTATGTCCCTACCTGTTTTCCCTGCAGAAATCAAGGCCACATCCAAAGGTACTGCCTAAGGAAGCAAGCTACTCAGTTCAATGACAAAAATGTCAATCTCATTCAGATGGATGAAGAGACATGAGAAACGGAAGAAGAAGTAGCCTGGCTCCATGGTCAAGATGATACCTATCCATATTACGAAGCCTTCCCATTTAAGGTAACTTGGGATGCCGCCCCTGCACAGACCAGAGGATGAGGAAGACCACCAAGGACCCCACTTCCACCTCTGCCAGTAACAGTCTCCACAGGCAAGCACCCAAGACACAGCTATTCCTCCTTGGATACTCTCGAGGAAAACAACAAGTGAGTCAGAAGAGATACCCCCAAGCCCAAGGCTGGACCATCAAGAATATCAAGGACCACTTCTCTGCCTGATCTCGAAGAAGATGGACATATGAGTGTGGAGTCCTCAGAAGATAAGATGCTTACCAGGAATGAGAGACCTCGCTCCCAAGGACCCAGACATCAGAGGAGCAGCAAACCTCATGTGGCAGCCACTCTTTGGGACCAGATCTGTCAACAGAATGCAGGCCTCACTGTTGAGCAAGCTTAAGAATGCTCCAGAAGTTAGGCTAAAATTCCTGAAGGAAGCCAAGGAAGATACCAAGAGACTTTCTGTTCAAGGACCACACACAAGAGCCCAGCACTATTCATACAGTATATGAAAATTGGTGACAGGAACATCAACCACAAGACTTGCAAGTGGAAAAGTGCATAGAGAAAATGCCCAAAACCTTATTGGCACCAGAGGGGCAGTCTGCATTATCACTCAAAGATTCCTGGAAAAAATTGGTTGGGGAATTGAAGAAGGAACCAAAGAAAGAGTCATCATAGCAGATGGATCAGTATCTACCCCCCTCAGACTTATACAAGACATCCCCATTCAAGTAGGGAAAGTCTGCCTCAATGTACCTTAAGCCATCATGACCCCTGCAACCTCCTATGACCTGATCTTGGGAACAGATTGGATGCACCGAGTTGGAGCCAATGTGGACATCAGAAGGCAACTCCTAGTTTTCTCCATTCATGGACAGAAGCACAAGGTACCCATTGAGTCAAGAGGATCATCAAGGAAGGTGAGTTCAGCTCTAGAGACAGAATGGCAAGTACATGGTGACACACCCACCACTACTGAAGATGAAGATGAGAGTGAAGCAAATTTCCTACAAGAAATGAGAAGTGACTTTGATGCCCCTAAAGATCAAGATAGTGAGAAAGAAGAACCCTTTGTTGGAGTTATCGACATCAAAGGTCTAGCAGAAAGTATTGACAGAGCCAACAATGAGAGAGCAGCACTCAAGTTAACAGGACCATTCATGCAACCACTACCCCTATTGATAGAAAATCGAATTTCACAAGCCTTTTGCCTAGGCATGTATGAGCATTTCAAATCCTTCTATTCACCAAGAGATAATTGCAACACTTGCCAAGTCCTGGATCTCAAGAAGGTACCAATGCCAATAATTATTGATAAAGATGAAATGAAACGAGCACCAGTCCACAGCCAAGCTCAGCCTCTGACCCTGAAAACATTCAAGAAGACTTATCAAGAACAGCAAAAGATTCTCTCCTGCCAATCTGTGGAGACTCTTACCATCGAAAGGACCAGCAACAGCTCCTATACCATTACCCAAGCCCTTCAAGTCACTTTGCCAACCTATGACAAGTATCAGAAGAGGTACCCCACCAGCAAGAAAGTCAAGGAGTGAAATGAAGGCTTTGTTAAGAAGGGGCACTGCAATTGTGAGAAGACCTTCACTTGATATTGGTGTGAACATCAAAGTGTCCACCTCAGCAAAGATTTCCACAGAAGTTGAGTCAAAAGAAAGGACCCTACTCTACAAGAATCTATAATTTGCTGGGCCTGCTATAAGTGCAAGAAAATTGACCACAAAAGAGACCGTAAAGCCAAGAACAAGACCACCATTTGGGACCTATCTCTGGAAGTCCTTGCCATCATCCACTGATACTACCATCCACACCAAGGCAAACAAGGAGTCAATCTTGCCTTCACCCTCATGGAAGCCCTGGATCCCCTCAGAAAGACTGGGTTCAACTATATAAGAAACCCAAAGACAGGAGTATATTGACCATTCTTCAAGCTGGAATGAATGGAGTTCTCACCCACAATCATAGTCACTGGAGTACCATTCCTTAAGACCCAGCCAGTTGTTCAAGTCAAGTTGCTCTCACCCTGGGCACAGCCTCCTCTCATACAAATAGAAGGATCAGTTGGATATGAGCTCTATCTCTCATATCAAACAATAATCCGACCTAGAAGCACCAAGAACTTCAATCTTCAAATCACACTCACTATACCACCAGGACTCTATGATCAACCAGCATCCAGATCACCTTTAGCAGCTGAAGGAATCACTATCAAAGGAAGAGTTATTGACTGAGACTACCAAGGTTCTCTGAAGGTTATTATTCACAATTATGGAAGGAATCACTGATGCTTCAATCCCCAGAAGGCCATCTGTTAGATTCTTTTCATCAAGACCTCACAGTCTACCCTTCAAGAGGTAAAGCAGCTGAACAGCACCAAGAGAGGGCAAGGAGGATCGGAAGCACCAACAGGGACCCCCAGGCACCACCCATTGAAGTCTATATAGTAAAAGTTGCCCAGGTCAGATGAATTAGACCCCACATCTGCTGTCCTATTTGAGCAAGAGAGGAAATCATCTTGCAGCCATATCGGCAATGAGGCCTGGACATGCACCTCCCAGTGGAAGCTGATAACTTGATATTCAAACCATCAATAGAGCTTCAAGAGAAGTATCACCTGCTCTTGGCCAAGGAATGAATTCATGACCAGATGTCACCAATCCACATCCCTATCAGAAACATGGGCTTCGAAGTGATCACCATCTCCAAAGGAACAACACTGGGATATTTCGAACCACTGATAGACACCTATAAAGAAGAAGTCTACAAGTTTTTGGGATATGGCAAGCCCTCTCCAGTGAGATGGTACCAGAGAGGAAGACTCAGCAAGCTCAGTAATCAAAGCCATCAACATGAAGGCAACTCTAACCAAGGACTAGTAATAACAGATACAGGAGTTGATAGAAGAGTACAAGGATATATTTATCACTACATATAATAACTTCCCACTATACCAATACAGAGAGCACCCTATACATACTGAAGATGTGAAACCAATCTGACAATGCCCCTACAGACTACCACACCACTTGATCAAATTTGAACAATAACACATAGATGAAATGCTATGAAATTGAGTTATCAGACCCTCATCAAGCGCCTGGGCTTCACCAGCAATTATTGTACCAAAGAAAGGTGGATGGGGAATAGTCATAGACTTCAGAAAACTCAACAAGGTCACTACAGAAGATACCTACCCACTGCCAAGAATTGACGACCTCCTCAATGCCCTCGGAAAAGCCAGGTACATGACCACAATTGACCAGTTCCAAGGTTACAAGTAATCCCCATTGCCAAGGAAGATATCTTCAAGAAGGCCTTTATTACCAGACAAGGACAGTATGAATACCTTCGAAAGCCATTTGGACTCTGCAATGCCCCAGCCTCATTCCAATGAATGATGAATTATGTCTACCAGGATCTCATTGGAAGAAATGTGCTAGTCTATATAGATGATGTAATCATCTACTCCGAGACATTCGAGCAGTATTTGCAAGACCTTTGCGAAGTATTTGACACCATCCAAAGCTCAGGACTCAGACTCAATGCCAAGAAGTACTTCTTTGGAAAACACCAAGTTGAATATCTGGGATATGTTATCTCAGCTCAAGGGATGTATGCAGACCCCCGCAAGGTGGAGAAAGTCAAGAACTATCTGACCTGCACCTCAGCAAAGGAGACCCTATCCTTCCTCATGTTAGCATCCTACTACCGGTGATTTATCCCAAGATTCTCAGACAAAGCAGCACTCCTCCAAGACATCTCCAAGAAGGACCAACCATTCTACTGGAAGGAAGACCAGCAAAAGTCTTTCAATCTACTCAAGAAGATCCTCACCGAAGCCCCAGTCCTGGTGCGACCAGATTTCAACAAACCCTTCATCCTGGCAACTGATGCCTCAGCTCTAGAACTTGTATCCATTTTGTAATAGTAAGATGACCACAAGAGAGAGCATGTTATCGAATATGCTAGCAAGGCCACAAATGAATCACAGGCAAACTATGGAGCCACCAAGTATGAATGTCTGACAGCAGTATGGACAGTAGACCACTTCTGCCACTATCCCCTAGGAAAGAGATTCACCCTCATCACAGACCATCAAGCCCTATAATGGTTGTTCAAGAAACCAGAGCCCTCAGGAATCTTTGTAAGATTGACCACATTCTTACAAGAATACCAGTTCACCATTGTCTATAAGAAAGGTGCCAAGAATTCCAATGTCAATACTCTGTCAAGAATCCCCCAAACTCAACAAGAAGGAAAGGAGCCTCCATTAGAGAAGGCTGCTTCCTGCTCACCCAAATGAACTATGATCTATGTCTTGCCCTCACCTGGAGCCTGCATTATAGAAGCTTCAAGAAAGGAATTCAGCCTGCCCACAAGCTGTTCATCCAAAGGAACCTCAAGAAATTCCAAGAAGGCAACAGTAATCTTTGGAAAGTAGAAGGAGATTGATACACCAAAGTCCCAAGAGATGATGAAGTACCAAAAATCCTGATAACAAATCATAACCAGAATGCACACCAAGGAATTGGTGCCACTATTGTAAGAATCAAGAAGCAATACTGGTGGCCCAAGATGAGGAAACAAATTTTAATTCATATTTAATAATATGATACCTGCCAAAGATACCGACAGAAACCCACTGACTGAGCACTATTAATGTCAATCACAGTACCAGCCCGAGCCTTTCAAATACTAGGAATAAATATCATCGAACTCCATAGATAAGTGTCAGGTAATAAATGAGGCTATGGCCTATAAAAAAA
>RQIL01007010.1:0-12338 GCA_003951145.1 Jimgerdemannia lactiflua
AATAACTATCTATGATATTGAAGATGTCCTTATACCACACCAGTAGTCTCCTCCCAACTCTACCCTATCTCACTTTCTTCATTATCCACCCCCCTACCCCTACCCTTGCAAATACAATCTCCCTACCCACAACCCATACTCTATCCTCACTCTTATCATATATTGTCTCCACCAATTTCTGATAGTGACCCCTCTGTAGGCCCCACCCATTCTGCCATCCTGACAGCAAGTCAACTAGTAATCTCTCTCATTTCACCACCTTTTCCTATATTGATATCAGTCTGCTCTCCTCTAACATTACATACCAGTGACCCATAAGCCCTACCCATATCACTAAAGCCCACCCCAGCATGAGCTATTTATTATCGACACCCCCCAGCATTCTCTTCTTTAACATCTCCCAGTAACCAATTCCATGACTCCTATAGTACCCACTCAGTCTACCTCCCACCACCCCCCAGAACTCATCCAGCATCTTATACTCTCTAAGTCAATATTTCAGAGTCTGTACCACCCCCCCCTCCTGCTCTACTCCATGACACTCCTCACACTCGAAGGCTCCTCCCAGAACCCAATGACCTGACCTGAAGTTCAATATTATATTTTGCCTCAGCACCCTCCACTATACCATCCAAAACTTGGGGAGTAGCCACTTCTTCTTCTTCCTACCCCAGGTCCACAGTCCTCTCCAATCTCACTCCTCTCCAATTCCCACTCACTGACATCTCTCTGGCCAAAGGTTTTGTCCTATACCACCCTGACATTTCACCCCATCTCCCAAATCAAAGTCCATTGCCAGCACCCCACCCAGCAGCAGTCTATGCTACTGCCACCCCCCTTCCCCCTGCTGCTCTGCTGCAGTATAGCCCTCCCACCTAATGCTAATTCTATGTACCCCTTCAGCCACCCCCCACCAGAACCCCTTATACTGGAGTCTTCTATTTCCTCCTCCTTCCACCAATGTTGAAAGGTCTCCAGAAGACCCCCAGGGGGCATATCTTGCCTTCTACACCTTCTGCATCAGTGGAACCCATCTACCTCCTTTCAGCATCACCACCCTCTTCAACTACTAGATATGAAGGCAGTGCAGCTGCTTTGGGAAATCCACCAGGCCCAGGCCCCTCTCTCCACCAGCATCACCAAGACTATTCACTTAATCTGACTTCAATAGTCTGCCCAAATCCACTCTCTTGCCAGCTTCAGCAGCCTCTTGACCACTCATGCTGTAAAGTTCAAATGGTATGCAAAATACCACAACTTCAGCATCCAGTAGATATTCAGAATAGTCACTCTACCAGCCAGAGAAATATGTTACTCCTCAGTATATCTCTCCACACTTCCATTGGCCTCCCACCAGACCTTGGGCAGGACTGACCCATACACTGAGAGAAAGATCCCCAGGTACCACACTACCTCCCCAGGGGGGATGATTGTTCCAATAATATTCCCCCCAACCAATCCATTCTACAAGACCATTGTTTCACACTTGTGCCAGTTCAGCTTCTGCCCAGAGCACTGTTCATACCATCCTATAACCTTCTTAAGCTCTGCCACATCTGCAATAGTACCTAGGCCCACTACTATATTATCTGCAAAGGCCCCTACTTTCCAATTCACACCCAGCATCATCAGCTCTTTGACTCTCCTCCTGACTCTGTCCAACAATGGCTCCAAGGATAGAGCGTACAGAATGGGTGACAGGGGGTCTCCCTAGAGAATCTCCTGCCCAAGGAGGAAGGCAGCTCCCCTGTTTCCATTCACCACAATCACTGTCTGCTACTCTCCAGAAGGTGGACAATTGTATTCCCCAGCTCCCAAGATATTCCAATTCTCTCCAGTACCATCCTTAGTCAGACCTGCCATACCCTATCATAAGCTTCTCTTGGTCTAAGAAGACTAGCCTACCATCCACTCTAGCAGCCTTTGTCTCTTCAATAACCCCATGCATCTAAGCTGTGCTATCTCCAATCAACTGGCCCCCAACAAAGCCTCACTGCCCCTCTCTTAGGACCTGCTGTGCCACTACTTGCAGTCTTGCCACCAACACCTTCATTACTAACTTTCTGTCCATATCCAGGAGCATGATTGGTCACCAATTCTTCCAGTCCTCTCTCTGTGCCTTGTCCTTATATAGAAGCACCACCAATTTCAACTTCTGACCCCCTATCCAAGACCCAGACTCAATCACCACCTCATCATACATATCTCTCATCTCCTGGCATATCTCTTCCACTCTCACTATCTTCTTCCAGAAGTTCCAAGGCAGCCCATCCTCTCCAGGGTCAGTTCCTGACTTTATAGCTGCCAAGACATGCAAGATCTCCTCCTCTCTCACTGGTCTCATCAGTTCCTCAAGCCCCTTTACCTCCAGGGGGCACTAGTCCTCCAAACATTCTGCAATGGCCTTACTGTCTGCACCACCCTCCTCCTCACTCCACAGCTTCCCCCAATGACTTCTAAGCTCCCCAAGGATCCCCTGGACCCCAGTCACCAAGCAGCCATCTCCTCCTATAATTCCCTCCCACCTCTGTTTCACTCTCCTTGCCCTCAACAATCTAGAGAGATACTTGATTGGTCTCTCTCCCTCCTCCAGCCCTTGCCACCTAAGCCTTGCCACCATGCCCTATACTCAGCTCTCCTCCTTTATCCTCCATACTCCTTTCAGCTCCTCAATCTCCATTCTCACTCATACCACCCACCAGTCCTCCTCCTCCTCTCCTCTGTGCCTCTTCAAATCCAACCACTGCCCTAGTAGTTGTTCTAACTGGCAGGATGCCCACACTCCCTTCCTCCTCTGGAGCCTCCCATTCTGTCTCCCAGCTTCACACCAGTACACTCTAGCCACTTTCTTCAATTTCACCCACTGGAGTCCCACTGAGGCCCCCTCCTCCCTCCAACTGGCAATCTAGCCACCACCTCCCCCTCTCACTTCTCCCTCAGATCCCCACTTTCCAGCAGAGCACAATTGAGCCACCAATGTCCAGGCCCCTTGCCAGTCCCCCCAAAGTTCCCCTGCTCTAGTACCCTACAGTAATCTGACCAGAGGCACCAGACTACAATAAGTTCCCACCAAACATCTTCTCCCCAGCAGTCTGCAGAGAGCATTCAGTTAATCCTCATTCCCAGTCTATCGACCCAGTGTGTAAAGACCTTATCTACTCCCCACTTGGCTTTCCCTGCATCCTCCAGAGAACTCAGTCTTTCAATCTCCTCCCATCTACCCAGCCCACCACTACAGCCAACCACTCCTGCTCCCTCATCTGACTGATCCAGAGTAATATCTCACACTATATTGAAGTCCCCACCCAGGATATCCACCCCAGCTTTCATCAGCAACCCATCCTCCAGCAGCCCTTCTAACCAGTCTACCCTCTCTCTCTGGACTGCTGAACAGTAGCATGACCCAACCACTATTGGGCCCCACCCCGGTCTCCCACATTTCCCACATAAGATGTTTGCCCCAACCCCCAATGTCCATCAGTTCTCTTTTATCTTTGCAAATCAAGATTCCAATCCTCCCACACCATTCAGCTATCCCACCCATTCTTTAGTCCAATTCAGCTTATCCACCTCCTTCTCACACCCTACATTCTGCAGAAGAAAGAGATCAGCCTTTAAGTCCCAAAGCTATTCAAACAGATTCCACCATTGCCCCACACCCCACAATCCATTGATATTTATAATAAAATGTTAATTGTACTGTTCATAGAGAATAATGTTTATAGATAGCACAGCTTTCCAGCCTCTTTAGTTTTCCAGCTCAATGTTCATCCTAGATAAGTCCAAAAGATGCTCAGCCTCAATCTCATCCTCCTCAATCTCTTTTCTTTCCATTGCAGCCACAATTTCCCAAGCAGCCTTATCATCTTTCTCCTCTATCTCTTCTCTGTAGTATTCACAGACTGACTACCACAAGTCAGCCCCATCCTTCACTACCCAACAGTCTTCTACCACCTGCCCTGATGCCTTCCTCAACTCAGCTTCCCACCTTGCATCCACCTCATATACTTCCTCTATCAGCAAGATTGCCATCATCTCTGTCAATAGCTTGTCCAACACTCCCTCTCCAGCCAAGATACCCTGCCACTCTGCCTGCCCCAGGATACAAAAATCTACCTCCCCAAGCTCATCTGCCACCCGATCATTAAGTGTAGTCAGCAACCATCCTGCCTCCCCAATACATCCAATACCTGGGGTCATGGGCCTCTTGCTCTCCCTGGTCTTGCTAACACTCTCAGCATTCCTTCCTTCAACTTTCCCAGATTGCACTCTCTCTACTCTGACCACCAACCCTCCAAGCTTGATATCTGAAACTCCAAAGCTTACTCTCTGTGTCCCTTTCATCACCACATCCTCTCTCTCAGTCTCTTGTACCAGAATGCTCTCTGCGATCTCTCTTGATCCAACCCACTCTTCCTCCTCCTTGTTCAGATCAATGTAGTATTCAGGCTTCTTCTCCCCAACAATCTTCTTATACCAGAGGGTATGCTGTGAGGTCTCAAGACCACTATTAAACCCTGGGGGAGGCACCATCCCCACCCCTGCCTTCTCCTTAAAGCTCAACATAAGGTCCTTCTGTATGCATCTCTCCTGCTCCTTCTTCCATGCTTTCTTATCCACTCACACCTTCCTGCCATTGATCTCCTCCACTACTATCACATCCTCAAAGGCCTCCCAGGCCCTCACTCTCTGCTCCACAGCCCCTTCCAACTCTCACATACTGTCAAGAGATCCTCTTCCTCCTCCTCCATCCCCCGCACTCTTGATACCTTGCACCCCACTTCAAGGCCCTTAGCCAGTCACTTGCCTTCCCCATCATCTTCCTCTCAGCCACCCTTAGTCTCACCTCTACATCTTCTGTCCTGAATGTCATCCTCTCCCATATCTAAAAGCCAATATTGATGACATCTCTATACTCCTTCATCACCTCACTGATTCTACCCCTTGTCTCCTCCACTGACACTATAGGGACCCCCTTGACCACTAGGTACACCACTCTAGGGTCTCAGTACAGACACCTTGATATTAGAACCACAACCACACCCACTGTTATTCCCTTTAACAGAGCCTTCACTAGGTATTTCCTCTTCACAAATCTGACCTCAACTCCCTCCAATCCCTTCAGGAACTTCACTGATACCACATCTACCAGCTACTTCCCCAACAGCCTCAAGACCATCTTCACTATCACTACCAGGCCCCAGAAGCTCACTGTGACTGCAAATTCAGAGATTGACTTCTTGAGCAATAGTACCACCACCAGACCCATTACACCATCTAACAGATTGTCTCTGTACACTGGCCCCAATCCTCCCTGGCTCCCCTTGCCACCATTAGCAGTCACATCTGGATTTTTTTCCAGATTGCCCATCATACTACCATCAGTAGTCTCAGCCCCTATATCAGTTATACCTCCCCCAGCCCCCTTCTTCCCTCTCCTAGAGAGTGCTCCTCCAGTACCTCCAGACTTTCCCTTCTCCTTTCCCACTATCTTCCATTCCTCAGTACCCTCTTCTTCCCCACAGTTCTTAACTACCACTACAAAGCTCACTGCCCCACTGTCTCCTGCCTTCTTACCCAACTTCTGTCCCCCTCCTGTTTCTCCACTTGTTGAAAGTCCAAAAAGCCCTGGCCCCAAACCCATCCCTCTCTTGCTATACTGCTATTTTAAGGCTGGTCTACCTCTCACATCAGTATGCTTGCCAGAACCTTGCTTAGTCATAATTGCCTTAAGAGTTTTCTCCAGAAAGCAATGAAAAGTATATTAAAGTGTGTGTGGAAATTTGTGTAACATGAAAGTTACCAGAGAGAGGGTATGTCTTGTCTATCTTGACTGTCTTGCCTGTTTTGTTATTTGCCATTTTGCTATTTTGTAATCTTGTCATCTTATCATCTACCCATCTTATCCATCTTGCCAATCTTACCTATCTTACCTATCTTATCTATCTTACTTGTCTTATCTATCTTGTCCATTTTGCCATCTTGCTATCTTGCTATCTTGCCCATTTTGCCTATCTTGCCCATCTTACCCATCTTGCCCATCTTGTCCATCTTGCTCATCTTATTATTCACTATCTTACTGTCTTGCCATCTTACCCATTTTGCCTATCTTATCTATATCATCTGTTTTACTATTTTGCCATCTCATCTATCTTGCCTATTTTGCTCATCTTGTCCATCTTGTTATTTGTCATCTTACTATCTTATCTATCTTATCTATTTTGCTCATTTTATCTGTTTTACCTATCTTGACTATCTTGTCTATCTTGTAATATTACTCATATTGCCCTTGTTGCCTGTATTGCCTATGTTACTCATCTTGCCTATCTTGCCTATCTTGTCTGCCTTACCATCTTGCCCATCTTGCCCATCTTGCCCATCTTGCCCATCTTACCCATCTTATTGTTTATCATCTTGCTGTCTTGCCCATCTTGCCCATCTTACCTATCTTATCCATCTTGTCTATCTTACTCATCTTGCTTGTCTTGCCCATCTTGCCCATTTTACCTATTTTGTCCATCTTTCCCATCTTGCTCATCTTGTTCATCTTGTCCATCTTGCTTGTCTTGCCCATCTTGCCCATCTTGCACATCTGTCATTGGTCCATCTTATTCATCTTTCTCATATCACCTATATTGCCTGTCTTGCCATCTTATTGTCTTGCCCATCTTGTTATTTGCTATCTTACTATCTTACTATCTTGTCTAGTTCTCCTAATAAGTCATAATGAGTGGATTATAATTGATTTAAGTAGATTTAAATTGACTTGTTAAATTTAACGTTTGACTCAATTTAAATTGATTTAAATCAGGAATCAAGTTAATTAAATAATTTAAATCAGAATTTGAGTTTTTTTATAAATATTTGAGTAGATTTAAATCCACTCATTAGAAGTACTAATCTTGCCATCTTACCCATCTTGCCTATTGTACCCATCTTGCTTATCTTGCCTGTCTTGTCTCTCTTGCCCATTATATTGCCCATGTTGCTCATTTTACTCATTTTGTATATTTTGTCCATCTTGACCATATCACCCATCTTACTATCTTGTAATCTTACCTGTCTTGCCCATCTAACCTATCTTATCCATCTTGCCCATCTTACCTATCTTGCCCATCTTGTCATTTGCCATCTTCTCCCTCCTTCTTATTGTTTGATAAATAGCTATATTATAGTTTGATGGTATACCAGTTATTGCTATATATATAAGTGCATTTATAAGTATAGTTTACTTAATATTACTTATGACAGAATATCTTAGATATATTCCAATATACCCCACCCCCTTACTAACTCATCTTCTCACTCTAACCCTCTTGAAAACCACCCCCTCACCAATAACCTAAACCCTCTCCTCACTCTTATTACAAATAGTTGCCACCACTTCCTATAGCAGCCCCCTTGTGGGCCCTACTTATTCTGTTAGTCTGATAGAATATCTACCATTAACCTCTCCCAACTTAAATCTCATTATTTACTCTGGACCTCCACTTTTTCTTGCCCTTTCAAGAGATATCCTCTTCCTCTTCATCAAATGAAATTTTTATAATTCTCAGTTCAGAAAGCTTTGTAAATAATTATACTGGTAATCTTATAGATATGGATTATATTACTAGAATCTTAACTATTAGTGCAGTTCTGCTCATCATTGGTATAGTTCTGCTCACTATAGTATAAATGTTATTGGACTGATTATAGTTATAGAAACTTCCATGTAAATTTCCTTCTTCTTTGCTCTTTCTTTAAATTGAATATTATAAGAGATAACTATACTATATTTTATAAATTCTACAGTCTATATGCTACTCTATTGTGTCCAAAGAAATATATACTTATCTGTCTTAGACTCAAATTTGCCTCTATTACTGTCTTTATCTAAGATATAAGCCTTGCTTCTAAATATCTATAGGTATGAAATATTGGGCTTAGATCCTCTCTATAATTCTTCAGAAGTAATATTGTTATCTTTAAATTGCTTACCACTATATTCCTTACTTAGAGTTTGAGAGATGCATTAGTTATATATATATTACTGTATTTAATAATTCTATCCAAAAGGATTATGGTAGACTAGCTACATTTATTATAATTTGGATCATCTCTATAATCATTTGGTTAAATCGCTCCATCACATTATTTTGTTGAAGAGTATAGAGCACTGTTCTATTATACCATATTCTATACTCTTTCAAAGTTCTTATTCATATATTCTATCTCATTATTAAAGTATAGTATTCTTATTTGATCTTTCATTTTATTCTTCATACTTGTCTTGAATTTCTTAAATTTCTCAAATGCCTTACTCTTTGCTAAAAGAAAGTATATATAAGCTTTATAAGGAGGCCCCAATGCTCCTTTCTCTGCTACCATACTGGTCACAAGGTCTGGCAGACAACCAGCCAAGTCTCCTTTCCCCAACTTACAACCCCTCTACCTTGGTGCAGTTTGCTGTACCTGTTGCAGAGCAGTGGGAGGAATGCAATAGTGTTGAGTTGCCCCTCTTTCAGTATCAGATCAGTGTTTTCTCCACTTTTTTGAAGTTCTGGTGCCTCCAGCTGCATCTGGGGTATACCCATCTTGGCATAGCACTTTTCTCCCTTTGTCATTATCAACAAGGTGTCATCTTGGTGTATTATGTGCTGCATAGGGAGTTGGTCAACTGTGGGCATCAAGTGCCAGTGTAGGTTACCTGCAGGTTTTCAGTACCTGTGGTGGGGCTGTCTGAGTCTTGGTGAGCTTCTTCATGAGCATGGTTCTGGCATAGGTGACTGCTTTCTAGGTGGAGTTGGGTGGGAGGGGAGATGACCATCACAGATAGGCAGAAAGGTGATATCAGTGGACCAGTAGGGTGCAAGGCTGGTGACAGCTATTGGGGTGTGGTGGGTGCTAATTCGGTGGAATCTTTGTTGAGATTATAGGTTACAACTTGATATAGCGCACTTGATATAGATAATTTGTGGCGCAGTGGCGTTGGGGTGACATTATCAATAATTGCGTAAAAGCGAGGAATATTGGGTGATCAATAAAACACCGCTCTTCTCTCTCCATCCTTCCTATTCCTCCTAAGTTCACAATAAAGGTTATAAGCCCTGGTTAGCGGATAATACACACCTCTTTAGTATACGCTACACTACAATGTATGAAGATGTCAAACCCAGGAAGCCCAAGCTCAAGAACTGCGGCACTAAGCCTGGCAAGTAACACAAGCGAAATGGGTACCAGCATGGGTACCACAGTCCCTCCGGTGGCGGCTATGACAACAAGAAGGTTGATTCCTGTCTTCGACAGTAAGGATTATGCCATATGGGCATACCATATGAGGAACCTCTTGGAGGAATGTGGTCTAGAGAACTATTGGAAGCCACAGGCACAAGTAACAAGATACGACCCAGCAAAGGATCGCAAGGCATTAAGGGAGATCACATACACTCTATCGAATGAGCAAATGAATGCTACAACAGCAAACTAAGCCTAGGAGACTCTATGTAATCACCATCAACAAGCATCTGCATCCAACAGATTCCACCTGAAGGGACAATTATTTACTCTACGGATGAAGCCCAAGAAGAGCATTCAAGAATATACCAACCACGTCAATGATCTGACGAATCAGGTGAACTCACTTTCTATACTGGCAGACCTCATCAGAGAGGAAGACAAGGTCCTGGCCCTTATACGAGGCATTCCAGACACATATAACATGGTCGTATCCGCTATGCGGGAATCAGATGCAAGTCTGGGATAAACAATGAAGTCCAAGTGGATCTGGGAAGTTACTGGGACCCACCCAAGTCATCTTGTCACAAACAATATCACATGAATTATGCCTGCGAATGCGCTTACATAGCAACGACTGGTGAACCGGCACACTATGACAAAGCCATTCATTCGAATAATAAAAAGGAGTGGAAAAAGGCTATGGACGAGGAGTATAATTCACTCATCGAGAATGACACGTGGGACTTGGTCCCTCTTCTGGCAAATCGGCAAGCCATAGGATCCTGATGGGTGTATAAAATCAAGCATGATAGCAATGGTGGCATAGAGCAATACAAGGCCCGATTTGTGGCAAAGGGGTATTCACAAGACTTTGGGGTCAACTATGATGAGACCTTTTCCCCAGTATTTAAGCTTACTTCGCTTAGAATACTTCTTGTGATCGGAGCCAAATATGACTATGAGATACATCAAATGGATGTTAAGACAGCCTTTCTAAATGGAGATATAGATACCAAACTATATGTTCTTCAACCACAAGGATACGAACTCTACGACAACGAGAAGGAGTTAGTATGCAGACTACGCAAAGGCCTCTATAGCATAAAACAGGTGGCAAGGCTATAGAATCGAAAGATCGAGGATTATCTCATAGAAGAGAATGGGTTCAAATGATGCGAAGCAGACCCATGCATATACACTCATCATACATCCTCAGGAACAGTGTACCTGAGAATTTGGGTTGATGATATCATTCTGGTCAGAATGACAAATGAGATTAACGAAGTAAAGGCGGCACTACGCAAGAAGTTCAAGATGACAGATTTGGGTGATGCGTCTTTCCTTTTGGGGATATCCATCATATGTGACAGGAGTGCGCATACTATACACCTAAGCCAAGAAGCCTACATTCAGACAATACTCGAGCGATTCGGCATGAGCAAGTGCAAGCCAGTCGGAACACCGATGGAGATGTCTGTGAGACTAAAGAAGTCTGATCCACCCAACGAGAATGACAAAGACATTCCCTATCGATAAGCGGTAGGATCCCTTATGTATCTGATGCTCTGGATGAGACCTGACCTATCATACACAATCAACAAAGTGGCACAATACACATCATGCTACGACAACTCGCATTGAATGGCGATCAAGCGCATATTCAGATACATTAAATGTACAAAGAGTTATATGCTCAATTTGGGTGATAAAGGGGTTAAAATATTAAGTGGGAGTACTATTACGGTAAGCCTTTCCGGCGTGTGTGATGCTGATTGGGCTGGAGACTTGGATGACAGAAGGTCTATGACAGGATACTTCTTCTATCTCGATGATGGTGGAGCTATTTTGTGGCAAACTCATAAGTAATCATCAGTGGCGATATCGCCTATGTAAGCGGAATATCAAGCATTGTCAATGGCGATGAAGGAGGCCATCTGGCTTCGTGAACTACTAAAGGATCTGGGATTCACTCAAGGATCTACGACTATACAACAGGACAACCAATCCACCATTACTTTGGCAAAGAACCCTATACATCATGCAAGGACCAAGCATATCGATATACAGCACCATTACATACGAGAGTGCATTGAAAACGAGGCTATATGCCTGCTATACATCACTACAGAGCAAATGGCGGCAGATTCGCTAACGAAAGCCCTTCCAAAGGCAAAGTTCGATTTTTGCGTGCAAGGAATGGGTATAATGACGAGTGGCGAGTAAATGATGGCGAACGATGGGTAAAAATAAATATTATGGCGAAACGACAGATAGAATGAGTGTTACGGCAAATATTTGTGACAGGAACCTATAACATTGCTCAGGATTTCCATTTTTCACTACTTCTCTTACCTATTTTTATGCTAATAAGCAGGGAATTTCGAGCTTTTTCAGTCATCTAGATAGCATCCCATTGGTAATGTTTTGTTTTGCTTAGCTTAGCTTGGCTTTATCTCATTGAGCAGGAGTATTGAGATTACAGGTTACAACTCGATATAGCGTACTTGATATAGATAATTTGTGGTGCAGTGGCATTGGGGTGACATTATCAATAATCGCATAAAAGTGCGTAACATTAGGTGATCAATAAAACACCACTCTTCTCTCTCCATCCTTCCTATTCCTCCTAAGTTCACAACAGTCTTCTGATTGGTTGGCAGGGGGTGGGGCTATACTTAACTAGAACTGAGAGCTGACATTGTGATGTGATCAAGGCCTGCAGGTTTGGAGAGTGGGGTCTTCCTTTTCTGGTGGTACCTGACTGGAACTGGGAGCTGACATGGTGATATTATTGAGGCCTGCAGGCTTGGAGAGTGGAATAGGGGTCTCCTCCTATCCCCTATATAAGTCCTTGGGAGAGAGATTCTGTGTGTTAGTCCTTGTCATCTGTTGGTTAGTTGGGGGGTTTTATTTTGCCTCAGGCTTCTATTTGGGATTTAGGGGGCTAGTTCTTATCCAGTCTTAGTGTAGTTAGATCTGGCATGATCATTTCAGAGAGTTCCATAGTCTGGCCTACATATCGTTGGGATAGGGGTACAAAATACTACTCTTATATAGCTGGGATGGTGAGACTACTGGACAATAGGATAGCCTAGGACAATAAAGATTTGGCACTTGGG
>RQIL01007021.1:0-12336 GCA_003951145.1 Jimgerdemannia lactiflua
TTTTCTATAGGCCGCAGCCTTATTTATTCACTATCTATAACATCAAAGGTGTCCTCATACTATACTGGTTGTCTCTTCCCAACCCTATCCTATCCTACTTCCACTACTGCTAACCCCCCTACCTCTATTCTTGCAAACACAACTTCCCCACCCTCAACTTGTTCCTAGATAGGTCCAAGAGATGCTCCACTTCTACCTCATTCTCCTCAATCTCATTCCTCACCAATGTAGCCACAACCTTCCTAGAATTCTCATCATCTTTCTCCTCTGCTTCTTCTCTATATTCTTCACAGACTGACTGCCACAAATTAGCTCCATCCTTCATCACCCAACAATCTTCCACCCTCACCCAGCTTCCCCCCTCAACTTGGCTTCCCTCTTTGCATCTACCTCATACCTCTCTTCTGCCAACAAGATCACCATTACCTCTGTCAACAGTTTGTTCACCACTCCTCTTCCTGCCAGAATTTCCCACCACTCTGCCCCCTCTAGGATATGGAAATCTACCTCTGCAAGTTTGTCTACCACCAGATCATTAAGAGTGGCCAATAGCTATCCTGCTCCCCCAATATGATCAGCACCTGGGGTCATGGGCCTCTTGCTCTCCTTGGGCCCCCCATCATCCTCAGTATCCTCTCCCTCAGCTACACCAGGACACTCTCCCTCCACCCTAACTACCAAACCTCCAAGTGCAGTATCTGAAACTCCAAAACTCACATACTGTGTCCCCTTCATCACCACATCCTCTCTCTCAGCCTCCCACTCCAGAACACTACCCAAGGTCTCTATTGTTCCAGCCTGGCCTTTCTCCTCCTCATCCAGATCACTAAAGAACTCTGGCTCATCTCCTCTAGTAGCCCTCTTCTGCTAAGTGGTATGCTGCAAAATCTCCAGGCCACTAGTAAATCCTGGTGAAGGCACCATCACATCACTTGTCTTCTCCTTAAAGCTCACCAGAAGATCTTTTTGCATCTGCCTTCCCTTCTCTCGTTCTCATGCCTTTTTATCCACTCGCACTTCCTACCATCAATCTCCTCCACTACTGTTGTATCCTCAAATGCCTCCCAGGCCTTTGCTCTCTGCTCCACAGCTCCTTCTAGCTCTCACAATGCTGTTAGCAGATCCTTTTCCTCCTTCTCAGTCTCCCTCACTCTCGACACCTTGCACTCAATGGAGTCCCACTTCAATACTCTTGACCAATCACTCACCTTCCCCATTGCCTCCTTTCCAGCTACCCTCAGTCTCATCTCTACATCTCCTGTTCTGAATATCATCCCCTCCCACATCTGAAAGCCGATATCCACAACATCCCCATACTTCTTCATCACCTCACTGACTCTGCTCCTTGTCTCCTCCACTGACACCATAGAGACCCCCTTGACCACTAGGTGTACCACCCTAGGGTCTCAGTGCAAGTACCTTGATATTGGAACCATGACCTCACCCATAGTGATTCCCTTTGACAGAGCCTCCACCAGGTATTTCTCCTCTACAAACCCAACCTCAACTCCCTCCAGCCCCTTCAGGAACTTCACCAATACCATGTCCACCAGCTGCTTCCCCAGGAGCCCCAAAACCATCTTCGCTATCACTGCCAGGCCCCGGAAGCTCACTATGACTGTGAATTTAGAGATCAAAATGGTACCACCACCAGGCCCATTATACCATCTGATAGATCATCACTGTGCACTAGCCCTGATCCCCCCTGGCTCCCCTTGCTACCATCAACAGTCACATCTGGATTTTTTTTCCAGATTGGCCATTACACTGCCATCAGTAGTCCCAGCCCTTACACCAGTCACACCTCCCCCAGCCCCCATCTTCCCCCCCCTACCAGAGAGCACTCCTCCAGTACCTCCAGACTTCTCCTTCCCCTTCCCCACTGTCTTCCATCCTTTAGTCCCCTCTCTCTCTCTGCCATTCTTAACTGCCACTGCAAAGCTCACTGCCCCACTATCTCTAGCCTTCTTGCTCAACTCCTGCCCCCCTCCTACTTCTCCACCTGTCAATGATCCAAAGAATCCTGGCCCCAGATCTATCTCTCTCTTTCCATACTGCTATTTGAAGGCAGACCCATCACCCACACCAGTACACTTGCCAGATCCTTGCTTGGTCACCATCGCCTTAAGAGTTTTCTCCAAGAAATGATGAAAAGTATGTCAAAAAGTGTGAGTGAAAATTTGTGTAACACGAAAGTTACCAGAGAGAGATGCATATTATGGTGTACTTTTTGTATATAACTGTATGGCTTCTTGCACACTTGTGAAGCATGGTCTCGAAATTAATGAATTAAATATATTGTTCATGGTCGATTATCGGGTCGGTGGTCATGTGACTGGTCGTTTGATTTGTCGTTAAAAGGGGTTATTGAATATGGCTCGACTCAATTGTTTAGAGGTATGGCTTTTACTGGCAGTTATTACTTGAACAGTGCGGTGCGCGCGACGGGACAGTTATTCTCTTATCCTAGTGAGCTGCAATTAACGTGGTGGCGATCTTGATCCAAATGCAGGCAGGCTGATGATTATTGGTCAATGTGCATGGGAACTTGTATCAGTCTTCAAATAAATGGTCTGGGTGGGTCTATTAAACATGGCGTGGGGATCGGGTGGTCATTGATCGTCGAACAACGTGGGGCAGTGGCGATCTTAAACTAAGTGGCTCAATTGACATGGGAACTTGTAGGTGCAGTTTGGGATGGTGGATGGGAATCGTTTGTGGCGACAGCTCGGTCGCTCGTATTGTACATTCGATTTACTTGCTGTCTTGAGGGTGGGCGGGTCTTTGAAATATGTAGCGATCCATGGCGGCGATTTCCTTTAACTTGGTGGCTTCCTTAGTGGCGGTCGATTTCCTTAAACTCGGCGGCAGTGGTCTTGAACATGGCAAGAGAAATTCTTTAACTCAAACCTCGAGCAATCATTGCTCTAGTTGTCTTATTCTCAGAATTCCAGTCTCTTGGAATCTTTTCCCAAAGTTCTCAAAACTTAAGTTGATATTGCAAATCAATTGACTGAGGGTTTATTCACTGCAGTTTGGGGGAGGTATTTATACAGAGTTGTATGCGGATTTTGCTAAAGTATATGGCTAAGTAATTGGTAATTCCCTGTTCTTAAATTAGTGCGGATTTGGAAGTCAAGTGACTAACTAGTAGAATAAGGCTAATCCTTTATTTGTGATGAAAAAGGCTAGTTAAAATGTAGTCACTGTTTGTGCAACTAACTAACTAGATCAAATTTGGCTAATAGAACCATCACTGTTTAACCTAAAGTTTAGTGTAACAGGGGTTATATCATCTTCTTCTTCTTCCTCATTTTCTTCAGAGTGTCTGGCCAAATCATTTTCTGCAACTTCCAACAGTGAGCTGACTTCAGTTGGAAGTTCTGAGAGTGTTGAGGAGGTGTCTGCATGTCTTTCCAGGAGGTTGTTGAAGTCCTCCTCCTACAAAACAAATGGATCGCTGCTATTTCCTTGGTCTTGAGGAGTGATGTCAGCAGTGATGATGTCACTGCTGATGATATCATCATTAGTGAAAGGTGCGGAGTACTCTTGCTGCTCTTGTGGTCTCCAGTCTATGAGGTTTTCTTCCACAAAATATGGAACATCTGTGGGGTGCGGATCCTCAGAGGAGGGCATTGGAACAGGGCAATTAATCCTCTGATAAACTGGTCTGGATTATCTTCAAGAAGGGGGTTCCAGAGGTCTTGTACTTCTTCACTCTTGACTGGAATGGTAGATTGGGCCTCTTCTGCTACCATTTCTTCCAAGTGGTCTACTCGGCAGCTTGACAGCTCTTGAATGTCTGAGGTCTTGACATACTGTAGATTTGGAATGGCCCAAGGAGCATGCCTGAAGATTTGATGGACTCTTCTAGCCAATTGCTGCTCATGCCTGTCCATGCATGTGGCATCCACAATTTCTTAATGGCTGGCTCCTAGGAATTCTTGGCGGAGGTGGTATCCCATCTCATACTTCCACCACATGAGAAGGCATTGAGTGGCCATTGAGATCCTGGTTTCCATTTCACAGTGGTTCAGAGTATAGTGGTAGGGGTCCCTTGTGTAGAGGTTCAGACTGGGGATTCTTCTAGTGCGCAGTCTCATGGTCCTTCTGATGTCATTGAATATCTGCTCTTGAACTAAGGGACCTGAATGGCTCCTTGATCTTGCTGTTTGGCGGGTGATGGCAGGCATTTGTTTGTAGTGAGTCTTCTTGGTTGTGGATGCTGTTGTACCTCTTCTTGATGCTCCTTTTTATAATCTTGAAGGTCTTCTCTTTTGGTCCAGGGTAGGGTCACCTGATTGTCAGTAGTATACTGCTGAAGTCATTATGAGTCATTATGAGTTTCTGATGAAGATTATCTTAAGATCAAGATGAATCATGAGTAAGTCACATCATGCAATTGGTGGCTTGCAAAGTAATGGCAGTCTTCAGGTTCTGATGTCACCAGGTTCAAAAGCATCGTCACATCTGCTCCTTGCAAAATTAGAGCCGTCCTCAGCGGTGAGGATTACACAGAGTTGGGGGGTCTTAACTGCAGAGGCGGACAGAGTGCTGGTGCATTTGTGAGGACTGGCCATCCTTGTCTAAGGCAAGGGCTCCCATAGTCATGGCTGGGGGTTTGAACCTCTTGGAAATGGTTTTCCTGTAATCTGAGGCAATTTCTAGTAGTGACATCTGTTATGCTGATGGGCTTGAGAAGTGAACCGATGCAATCGGCTTCTTGGGTTCAACTGAAGCATCCATCATTCTTCATCAGAGGTGATGCAGATGAAGTGAGGGGGGTTGCTCAAATGCATTTTGCTTCCCTTGGGTAGTAGAGCCTTATGTGGTTGCAGTATATCTTGGTCTTGAGTAAAACTCCATCCATGGTCTTGAGTTGGTAGGTGTGATTCGCGAAGACTTGGTGAATGAGATATGGTCCTTCCCATTTTGGCTCGAGCTTGGCACTCCAGTTTCCTTCTATGATGGTACAGTATACCAGAACTTGCTGTCCGATAAGCAGGGGGTCCAAATCGGCTTTGCGGTCGTAGTACTTCTTTTGTCATTCTTGTGCTTTGGTAATAAATCCTCATGCTTGTTGGTGTACTTCGTGTAACCAGGTGATCTCTTCTGTGACTCATTTTGTCAAATCTGGCTGGACTGGTTCAGCGAGATCTTGTGCTTCTCAGCCATACACTAGATAGAAAGGGATCTGTTGAGTAGCAGCGGCCTTAGAGGTGTAGATGCTGAATAAAATTGCTGGCAGATAGATGTCCCAGTTCAGTTGATCTTTGGTCCTGCTGAGACCTCGCTTGATGGTCTGGTTCATTCGTTTCGTGAGTCCATTCACCTGGGGGTGGTAAGCTGTTGTTGGTCATAGCTTGATCTTGAAGCTGCTTGCAAAGGTCATCATGGCTTTATTGACAAACTCGCGGCCTTGGTCTGTGATAATTTCTTTGGGGACACCATGGCAGCTGAAAATTTCATCATACAGGATTCCAATGATTGTCTGTGCATCAGCAGTCTCAATGACAAAGACTTCAGGCCATTTTGTTAGATGGTCTTCAATGGTGAGGATGTAGTGTTTTCCCCGGCAAGTCACTGGTAGGGGTCCAATGATGTCTATTCCAAGTCTCTGAAAGGCTCCGACTGTGGCTGGGATTGGCATTAATGGTGCCCTGTCAGTTGGTTTCTGTCAGTATCTCTGGCAGGTATCACATTGTTGAATGTGAGTAGAAATTTGTTTTCTCATCTTGGGCCACCAGTATCTTTTCTTGATTCTGGCAAAAGTAGCTCCAATTCCTCGGTATGCATTTTGATCATGGTTTGTTATAAGTATCTTTGGTATCTCGTCTTCTTTTGGGACTCAGGTGTATCGATCTCCTTCGACTCTCCAAAGTTCACCATCGCCTTCTTGAAATTTCTTGAAGTTTCTCTGGACAAACAGCTTGTGAGCTGGCTGGATTCCTTTCTTGAAGCTCCTATGATGCAGACTCCAGATGAGGGTGAGGCGCAATTCTTGGTTCATTTGAGTGAGCAGGAAGCAGCCTTCTCTCATGGGGGCTCCTTCCCTTCTTGAGTTCATGGGATTCTTGACAAGGTTTCCACATTGGAATTCTTGATGCCCTTCTTGTAGACAGTGGTGAACTGGTATTCTTGCAGAGACATGATCCATCTGGCAAAGATTCCTGAGGGTTCTGGCTTCTTGAATAACCATTGTAGGGCTTGATGGTCTGTGATGAGGGCAAATCTTTTTTCCAAGAGGTAGTGCCTGAAGTGGTCTACTGCCCATACTACTGCAAGGCATTCTAGTTTGGTGGCTCCATAGTTCGCCTGGGTCTCATTTGTAGCCTTGCTAGTATATTTGATGATATGCTCTTTCTTCTGGTCATCTTGCTGGGATAGAATTGATCCAAGTCCAAGGGCTGAGGCATCAGTTGCCAGGATGAATGGTTTGTCAAAGTTTGGCCACACTAGAACAGGGGCTTCAGTGAGGGCCTTCTTGAGTAGATCAAAAGACTTTTGCTGGTCTTCTTTCCAGTAGAATGATTGGTCCTTCTTGGAGATGTCTCTGAGAGGTGCTGCCTTGTCTGAGAATCTTGGGATGAATCACCAATAGTAGGATGCTAATATGAGGAAGGATAGAGTCTCTTTGGCTGAGATAGGAGTCGGGTAATTCTTGACTTTCTCCACCTTGCAGGGGTCAGCATGTATGCCTTGAGCTGAGACAACATAACCCAGATATTCGACTTGGTGTTTTCCAAAGAAGTACTTCTTGGCATTGAGTCTGAGTCCTGAGCTTTGGATGGTGTCAAATACTTCACAGAGGTCTTGCAAATGTTGCTCAAATGTCTCAGAGTAGATGATTGCATCATCTATGTAGACTAGCACATTTCTCCTGATGAGATCCTGGTAGATATAGTTCATCATTCATTGGAATGAGGCTGGGGTATTGCAGAGTCCAAATGGCATTCGAAGGTATTCATACTATCCTCGTCTGGTGATAAAGGCTATCTTGCAGATGTCTTCCTTGGCAATAGGTATTACTTGAAATCCTTGGAACTGGTCTGTGGTGGTCATGTACTTGGCCTTCCCAAGGGCATTGAGGAGGTCATCTATTCTTGGCAATGGATATGCATCTTCTGTAGTGACTTTGTTGAGTTTTCTGAAATCCATGACTTATCTCCATCCTCCTTTCTTTGGTACTATGATTGCTGGTGAAGCCCAGGGACTTGATGAGGGTCTGATAACTCCATTTCGTAGCATTTCTTCTATGTGTTATTGTTCAAACTCGATCAGATGGTGTGGTGTTCAGTAGGGGCACTGTCGGATGGGTTTCGCATTTCCAGTATATATAGGATGTTCTCTGTATTGATATGGTGGGAAGTTATTGTATGTGGTAGTAAATATATCCTTATACTCTTCTATCAACTCCTGTATCTGCTGTTGTTGTCCTGTGGTTAGAGTTGTCTCGATGTCGACAGCTTTGATTGCTGAGCTTGCTGAGTCTTCCTTCCTGGTACCATCAGTCTCACTAGAGAGGGCTTGCCGTTTCCCAAAAACTCATAGACTTCTTCCTCATAGGTATCTATCAGTGGTTCGAAATATCCCAGTATTGTTCTTTTGGGGATGGTGATCACCTTGAAGCCCATGTTCCTGATAGGGATGTGGATTGGTGACATCTGGTCATGAATTCGTTCTTCTGCCAAGAGTAGGTGATATTTCTCTTGGAGCTCCATTGATGGTGCAAATATTAAGTTGTCTGCTTCTGCTGGGAGGTGTACATCAAGGCCTCTTTGCTGGTAGGGTTGCAAGATGATGTCATCTCTTGCTCGGATGGGGTGGCAGATGTAGGGTCTCATTTGTCTGAACTGAGCCACTCTTACTATATGAACCTCGACGGGTGGTTCCTGGTGGTTTCTGTTGGTACTTCCAAAGCCTCCTTGTCCTCTCTTGGTACTGTCCAGTTGCTTTACCTCTTGGATGGTGGGTTGTGAAGTCTTGATGATGAGTATCTGACAAATAGCTTCCAGAGGGCTGAAGTTTTGATGGGTCCTTCCATTGTTGCAGATGATAACCTTGAGGGAGCCTTGGTAGTCTTGATCAATGACTCCTCCTTCCACAGTAATTCCTTTAGCTGCCAAAGATGATCTTGATGCCAGTTGACCATAGAGTCCCGGTGGTATGGCAAGTGCAATTTGGAGGTCAAAGGTCCTGGTACTTCTGGGTCGGATTAGTGCTTGATAGGGAAGGCAGAGGTCATATCCAACTGATCCTTCTGTTTGTGCAAGAGGGGGCTGGGTCCATGGTGAGAGTAGCTTGACTTGGATAACTGGCTGGGTCTTGAGAAAGGGTACTCTAGTGGCTGCAATTGTGGGTGAGAACTCCATTCGTTCTGGCTTGAAGAATGGCCAGTGTGCTCCTGTCTTTGGGTTCCTTGTGTAGTTGAATCCAGTTCTTCCAAGTGGGTCCAGAGCTTCCATGAGGGTGAAGGCAAGATTGACTCCCTGATTTCCTTCATGTGGGTGGCAGTACCAACGGATGACAGTTAGAATTTCTAATGGTAGGTCCCAGATAGTGGTCTTATTCTTTGCTTTGCAGTTTCCTTCATGGTTGATCTCTTTGCATTTTTGGCAGGCCCAATAGATTCGGGGTTCTTGTAGGGTGGGATCCTTTCTCTTGACTCGGCTCTTATAGATGTCTTCACTGAGATGAACACTTCGATGTTCACACCAGTAGCAGGTAAAGGTCCCTCCACAATCACAGTGCCCCTTCTTGACAAAGTCTTCATTCCGCTCTTTAACTTCCTTGCTGGTGGGGTACCTCTTCCAGTACTTGTCATAGGTGGGCAGAGTAATCTGTAGAGCTCGGGTGATGGTATAGGAACTGTTGCTATCCTTTTCAATTGTGAGGGTCTCCACAGATTGTTGGGAAAGAACCTTTTGTTGCTCTTGGTAGGTCTTCTTGAAGGTCTTTGGAGTTGCTTGGATAGGAATTGATACTCGCCTCCATTCATCTCTATCTTCAGTTGCTGGCATTGGAACCTTCTTGATGTCCAGGATTTGGCAGTTGCTGCAATCATCTCTTAGTGAGTAAAAGTGGTTGAAATGCTCACATTTGCCTAGGTGGAAGGCTCGCATGATTCGATTCTCTACCAGTGGGGGCGTTGGCTGTGTGGATGGCCCTGTAAACTCATGTGCTGCTCTTTCATTATTGCTTCCATCAACCCTTGATTGTAGACCCTCAATGTCAATGACTCCAACAAAGGGCTCTTCTAGTCCGCTATCTTGATCTCTAGGGGCATCAAAGTCACTTCCCAACTCTTGCAGGAAGTTTGCTTCACTCTCATCCTCATCCTCAGTGGTAGTGGATGTTTCGCCATGTCCTTGCCATTCTGTCTCGGAGGCTTGACTTGCTTTCCTTGATGATGCTCTTGACTCAATGGGTACCTTGTGCTTTTGTCCATGAATGGTGAAGACCAGGAGCTGTTTTCTGATGTCCACATTGGCTCTGACTTGGTGCATCCAATCTGTCCCCAAGATCAGGTCATAAGAGGTCGCGGGAGTCATAACAGCTTGAGGTACATTGAGGCAGGTTTTCCCAACTTGAATAGGGATGTCTTGTACAAGTCCAAGGGGGGTAGATGCTGATCCATCAGCCATGATGACTCTTGCTTTGGTTCCTTCATCAATTCCCCAACCAATTCTCTCCAACATTCTTTGAGTAATGATGCAGACTACTGCTCCAGTATCAATGAGAATTTGGCATTTTCTCTATGTACTTTTCCACTCGCAAGTCTGGTGGATTGATGATCATGTCGTCAGCTTTCATGCACTGCGTGAATAGTGCTGGGTTCTTGTGTATGTAGTCCTTGGACAGGAAGTCTCTTGGTATCTTCCTTGGCTTCCTTCAGGAATTTTCGTCTAACTTCTGGGGCATTCTTGAGGACTTGCTCAACTGTAAGGCCTGCATTTTGAGTGCAGATTTGTTCCCAGAGGGAGGCTGCTTCATGGGGTCTGCTGTTCTTTCTGTGTCTTGGTCCTGACCGGGGTTTCTCATTCCTGGTGGGCAACTTATCAGCTGAAGATTCTGTACCCATATCTTCATCTTCCTCAAGGTCAGGCAGGGAGGTAGTTCTTGATACTCTTGATGGTCTAGCCTCTGGCTCAGGGGTGTCTCTTCTGACTCACTTGTCATTTTTCGGTGGGGTGTCTGAGGAGGAATGGGCATGTCTTGGATGCTTGCCTGTAGATACTGTCACCGGCAGTGGTGGGGGTGGGATCCTTGGTGGTCTTCCTCGTCCTCTGGTCTGTATGGGGGTGGTGTCCCAAGTTACCTTGGATGGGAAGGCTTCATAGTATGGATAGGCATCATCTTGTCTGTGAAGCCAGGCTGCTTCTTCTTTCATTTCTTGTGTCTCTTCATCCATCTGAATGAGGTTGACATTTCTATCATTGGGCTGAGTAGCTTGCTTCCTTGGGCAGTGCCTCTGGATGTGGCCTTGATTTCCGCAGTAAAAACAGGTAGGGGCATAGAGACTGGTTGTAGCTGATCCTACAGTTGTAGCTGGTGGTGCATGTGAAGAGCTCCTGTTGTCTTGTTGCCAATAGTCTGGCCTATTATCATGATGGTAATCTTGCTGTCTTCCTCCTTGGTTCTTCAGCTGTGCCACTGCGATGGCTAGGTCCTTCATTTGTTTCATGAGTATGGTCATTAGGTCTTCTTGTGCTCTTGGT
Source organism: Jimgerdemannia lactiflua (assembly GCA_003951145.1). Classification (NCBI taxonomy): domain Eukaryota; kingdom Fungi; phylum Mucoromycota; class Endogonomycetes; order Endogonales; family Endogonaceae; genus Jimgerdemannia; species Jimgerdemannia lactiflua. The sequence goes on from RQIL01007021.1 coordinate 10,719, forward strand.
GGCTGCTGCTGTTGTGGCTGAGACTGAAGGTGCGGGTCTGCTCTCATAGTTGGCCAACCAGGCTCTGAGGAATGCATTCTCTCGCTCTGCTGTGGTAGATCCTCGAGATCTTGGGGGTTCGGCTCTAGCTGGCTCTCGGTGGTCTTGCTGGGCTGGTCTGTAGTCTGCTTCCCAACATTCTTGTGCTCTGACAACTTGCTGCTCAATACTCTGATAACCCATCCTAATGACTTGCCTTCTGAGTTCTGGATATAGGCCATTGAGGAAGGTAGTGGATGCCAATGCCAGTTGGACCACAGGCTGCAGGTTTGCCTTGATCATTTGTGCTTGGATCCGATAGTAGAAACTCTTTGGGGTTTCATTGGGTGCTTGAGTCATGTAGGTCAGAGCTTTTTGTGCTTCCTGCTGGTATTCAAGACCATTGAACTGGACATGGAGCCAGTTCTTGTAGATGGTGCACCTTTGGGGGTAGTCTGTATTCCCAAGATGGTCAATATGTTCTTATCTATAGATATCTCCTCCGATAACCTTGGCCTGGTTGTATCTCTGTAAGGCTGGGCCTCTCAAGAGTGACTCAATGATTCTGAGTTGTCTTTGGGCATCCCATTGCTTGGCAGCTGCTTGTACTTCAATTTCTCCAATGAACTCTTCTATGTCTTCACTGTCTGCTCTATGAAACTTCTGAAGGTAACTCATGTCTGGCTCATCTTCACTGTCCTCATAGTCTGAGTTTGGTTCAGGGGTAGTGTTCCTTGAAGGTCCTTGTGGAGGGGGGGTTGGTGAAGGTGTTCGATATATAGGTAGTGCTAGTAGAGAGCAGTGTCTTAGTGGTGTAGGAGATCTGGGTCTGTCGATTAAGGCTGGAGTATAGGCTCTTGAAGGTGGTGATCTCCTAAGTGACTGGTAATGGCTATCAAATGCTGAGGCTCTGAGAGAAGTATCGTTCCTTATCTCTTGTAAATAGTAGTGAGGAGTAAGGGACCAGGGTACTGAAGCTCGGATAACTGGTGGTGCAAGTGGGCTGATGTAACTGATGATAGATTCGTCTGCCCCTTGTGGCTGTGAAGTAGGGGAGCCTGGTTTGTCTTGCTGGAAGTCTGGGTTGCTATCAGTATGATGGTATAGGTTGAACTCGTCTTGTAGATTGTATGGATGATAGTCCTCTTCTCTTTCAGATGTCTTGAAGTAAACTTGGTCTAAAGGGGTGGCTCGATTGACAACTGTAGTGATGTAGTCACTCTGGTCAGAGTCCTTCCTGTAAATTCAGGTCTGGTACTCCTCCGGGGGATCATCTTCTAGGTCTTGAAGCTGAAGGGGTTCCAGTTGTCCTCTGAGTTATCTTCTCTCCCTTGAGGTCAAGCCGTAGTCTGGGTCACTTCTGTCCTCGGATTCGGTCTTCTGGCTGCTATTCTTGAAAAGAGATTTGGCTGCTGTCCTGACAATGGTGTGGGCCTTTTTTTCCACTGAAGAGGGCTGTCTCTGAACTTGTTGCTGGCTGCTAGGTTCTCCTGGAGTCTCCAATGTAGATGGCTACTGGGTTCTTGAGCCAAAAGGTCAAGTCTTTAGAAAACTATTCCCAGTTGAGCCCCCAAAATGTGGTGTGCTTTTTGTATAAACT
>RQIL01007032.1:0-12335 GCA_003951145.1 Jimgerdemannia lactiflua
TTAAAAATAAAATAAAAAAACTCGGCAAATCCAATGACGACTAACCCCAAGGTGCGCCGGAGACGGACACTGAACGTTGAGGATCTGGTACGCCGGATGCAGGAGGTGTTGGGGATCACGACGGCGGGTGTGACGCGGCGCGAGGGTAGGAGGAGGAATAACGCACGGTTTGTGGAGACCGAGACGGAAGGTGGGGAGGTGGCGGCGACGGGGAGGAGGAGGAGGATGCTAGGTGGAGTTTTTGGGAGCATGTGAGTTGAGATTAGATTTTTCTTTCTTCTGCGTTACGTCGCCGATTGGAGCGGAGTATCGTCCCCAAATTAAGTAACTCATCTTTTCTCCAAATAGGAAAAGCCGCCCGACCTCCTTATCGACTCCACCTTCGACGCCCATGGGAAACCACCCGCCGTTATCCGGATCGACATATGTCGGGCTCTACCATTCGCTATCGACGGGACTGCCGCTGACGTCAATCGTTGAAGTGGGGCCGGCGCAAGTGGCATTGGGATCGGAGGATGAGAGGGCGACAGGATGGCGTGTCGGTGGAGAAGCAGAGGCTGAGGAGGAGTGGAGCAGGTAGGTTGGTTGGGTGGGGGTGGAGGGTTTATAATTGTTCCGGTCCCGCGCCGTCGCTTCCTCGCTTTCTCTGTCCTTCCACCGAACCAACTCATGTCTCCCATCGACCCAAAGGCTGAACGGTGTTTTCGTAACGATGACGCAAAAGCCTGACTCCCGAAATAATGTCAATTCACCTGTCGTTGAGGCCACACGATCGGGTGTGTACTTTATCTCATTCCCTCAGACCTTCCCACGCCTTTACTTATACGAAGCCCCCCTACCCCAACACCACAATAGCCATCGTCCAAGCCCTACCCTCCGCGCTGGATCCGGTACGCAATCGGCGGGCGGTCTCCTTCCCCCCTGCCTCCACCGCACGCGACGGTTCGTCGTCAATGGAGCGTGTGGCGGCGCTGCGGTCTCGTGCGCGGGATCTAGTTGCCATGCTACGAGAACTGGAGGTGAAGATGCAGGCCGGTGGGGTTTTTCGTTCTTTTCTGTTTTGGTTTTCGCTCGCTCTAGGGGTGCCGATGTTGATTTTTATATTTGTACGGGTTGTAGAAGCGCGGGCGAGAGACGTGTTTGAGGCGCAATTGCTCGGAAGACTCGACGCGGAGATGGAGCGCGCGGCGAGAGCGGACGCCGGCGGTAGTGAGGTTTTCGTGGAGGGTGGGAGAGGAGGCATGGGGCTGGTGGAGAAAGGTGGAGTGCTTTTTTTTTTCTATGGATTGCGTTTATATGGCTTTTGACTTTGACTCACTTCCGATTCGAATTGTCTTGTCGTTTTCCGCAGACACCAGCTCGGTATCGTCAGCCGGAGCCACGGAACCGACGAGCTCGGACGGCAGGGAGCCACACGAGAACGGGGACTTCCGCAACGAAGGGAGGATCGAGAGTTCGGACGGAAGGCGAAACACATTTGGGCTCTTTGGGACGCCAGAGGTGTGCCGGTGGGTTGGCTTTCTGACACAATCGTTTTTCCGAGAATCGAAAACAAGCCCACCCACCCCCTCTCTCCTCCCCTCTCCCCCAGACGCGCCTCGTTCTGTTCCGCCTCCACCTACGATCCCTTCCCTGATCCCGACCTAATACACGACCCCGCGCCGGACTCGCGCACGCGCATGCGCACCCGAATCCAAATGCTGGACGACCGTCTGCGACGTGAGCGGGTAGCGCGAATCGCGGCCGAGGCCAAGTTGGCGGAGGAGGAGCAGGTGCGCACCAGCCGTGCTCAGTTTGGGACGTTCGTCAATGTCAATTTCAAGGCCTTTTTCGTTTGCTGATCCTGCGTTTCCTTTTTTGCGACCTGACCCCGCAATTTTACAGCTACGGGGGAGCATGGAGAAGGCAATGCGAGAGCTACTCCGGGAGCTGGCGCGGTTGGGATTAGTCAAAGAGCCAGGCGGGGGCCTTGTGGAGCGGGAGGAGGAGGAGGAGAAGGAGGAAGAGAAGGAGGAGGAGGAGGCGATAGAAGAGAAGGGGTATGAGGAAGGAGATGGTGAGGTGTGGTTGGATGTGGGTGAGGGTGTGGCAAAAGACACAATGGATACGTAATTCGTTCGGATGGCCCTGTAGAACGAATTTGATTTTGGTCATTTCAGCGGACTACATTGGTTGCTTCGGTTTTATGAAAAAACGAGTATGGTGTCGTGATCTTTTGAAAAAGTAATAATGTATTTATATCAACGCGATTGCTGGAGATATTTTTCGGGGCGGCGCCCGTTACGGATATTGTATGACAATAAAAAAACAAGTATTGTGACGGGCAAAATGTATTTGACCAAAAGCAGCTGTTTACGCGTTATCGAGAATTCCCTTATTCATCCATCCCATCCATCCCATCCATCCCATGCTGAACAACCACCACAAGCCCAAGCCAAACAACCGCGACGCCGACGCCGACTACGCAGAGGAACAGGAGCATCGTCGCAGGATGCTGGATGAGTACAGGCGCAAGAGGGAGATTGTCAAGGAGAAGAAGGAGTCGATGTAAGTAGATATCCGCTACTTTCATCATGTTGCCAACTCGTTTCTGAGTTTTCCGTTCTGTTTCCTAGTGAGAAGACATACATCCAGCCCTTCGTTGTTCCTGCACGAATCGACCACCCGACACGTACCAACTCAAACTTGGGTGAGAGCATCGAAGGACTCGCGTACTCAAACCTGGGCCAAAACTCCCAACACGCCGTCGAGCGTTCCTACGGTCCGCCCCTCCGCACCGTGTCAAAGCGTTATTCAACAGACCAAGATCCTCTGACTGTCGCTGACCTGAACTCGTCCCGAAACACCGCCACACGAGCGTCGTCGACCCGACCTGTCCGCTCGGTCCCAAAGCTCTCCGGCAAGCCCATGCGCGTGCCCTCCGCGCCGGTCTTTGTCGAACGCACAAACTTCGCCCCGGACCTGGACCCCGTCGCTTCGCGGTTCGTCGCGCGCCAGGGAATCGGGCTGACCAGACCCGAGGACAACATATTATCCGTCCTGGAGATCCCCGAGCAAGAACCTCAGGCGCAGGCAGACCCTTTCGTCTCGTCCTCGCTATCCGGCCACACGCCACGCTCTTCTCGCACCGACGACCCTACACTCACGAACACCCGCCCCAATCCCCTCCCCAAAGCGCACCGGATTCTCACGAACGACCCCGCCGACCTACCCCTGAGCCTACCTTCAACACCCACGCGCTACCTAAACCTCTCAAAACCGCAACGGATCCTCGTCCCCGCCGCCGTTGACGAACCTCCAACAACCCCCGTCCGCCCTTTCCCAAAGCATATGACAACCCCATCCGTCTTTCGGTCGCCCTCTCTCGGCCCGCCGCTCCGCGTCGCTACCCCCATCGTCGCGCAACCACCTACACCGATACCTGAGACGCCGCAGGTAGCGGAGACGCAGAACCTTGACTACGTGACGCCCCTGGCGCCCGTTTCGGCCCAGGACATGATGTCGCGGCTGACGCAAAGTAAACGAAAGAGTCTGGGCACCACACGGACGCCGAGCGAACATGAGACCAGTGCGAGGATTATGATGAGCATGATGGGAGAGAGGATTGAGAGCGCTAGGGCGTTGGCCGAGGAGGAGAGGGGAGTGATGGACGTCGAGAGGAGGTGGGTTGAGGGTGGGTTTTGTTGGGGTGAGTCTGTCAGTTCTGATGCCATGCATTTCTCATGCGTGCGATAACTAACCATTCGTTCTTTTCCTACCCAGACTCCGAACCCCACCTCATCTCTCGCCCCGCAATACGCACGCCACCCAGACCTCCCCGAACCTCACATCTCCATGGGATCCCACCACCTTTTTCGCACAAAGCTCAGACCTCTTCCTCGACGCTATCCCGCCTCTCGACAAGGCCACTACGACCGCCGACCTCCCGCCACCCTCGTCACCCGCGCACGCCGTTTCGGACTTCGCTCTGCAGTTTCGGACGCCGACGCCGGCGTTGTTTACACCTTCGACGCGAACCCCCGCGCACACGGTATCCGACGCCGCCGTGCGGGTACAGACGCCGGCAACGGTGCCGTTCACGCCTTCGATGCGCGCGCTTTTCACTCCAGCGACGAGGACTCCCGCGCGGGGATTGGCTGCGAGTAGGCGTGGATCGGTGGCTCGACCGAGGTGAGGAGGACGCCGCAGGAGGATTGGTTTTCGGTTCGTCGTAGTGGGATGGGCGATGAAAAAGCTCGCACTCTGACACTAGTTTATGATTTTAACGTCGAAACAGGTTCCAGCCGCCACGATCGATTGTGCTGTGCGTTGTCGATCCCGCTACGGGTACGGTCCTGTCTGAGGAGGCCGTCCCCGTGCCGCATTTAGCGCTGTTTCGGTTGAGAGACGTGATAGCTGCGGCATCGGTAAGCGTCTATTATAAGTTTCACGTTTGCAAGTGGCGTGCGGCCCCTACAACACTGAAGCCCAATCTAATCCTACCCCTAGATCTGCGACGAACCTCTCGTCCGCGCCCTCTTCACGATCGTCTCGGCTCGCTGCCCGCGATACCACCACCGGTGTGTGGCGCGCGCGCGAGGTCGCGCGCAATATTGGCTCGCGAGGGCCAGCTTCGAGGAAGCGTGCGGCAAGCAGGAAGAGGTCACGTGGCTGTTCGAGGAGGCGTTTAGGATCGGAGCTGAGGTGAGTTTTTTTTTTTTTTTTAGAGGGATGGGAAATGGATAAAGGGGCACACCAAATGATGGGTAGTGGGTAGATGGCGATGTTGACTTGGGGGTTTTTTTCCTCACGTGACACAGCCCGTTGAAGATGTCCAAGCTGGATTCGAGATGTGGATGGTACGGAAGGGGAGGTTGGGGTTTGGTATGTTCTATGTTCATGTTTTACCGTTCGAGAATTATATGACCATTTGCCATCAATACAAAGGCTATGATTGACGAATTCTTCGGCCGCCTACCATATCGACTCCTCAACAGCCGATAACAACACCCCAAGGATCACACAGCCCGACCCCATCAAGAGACGCTCCTCCCTTCCCCCGCGCACGACGGATCACATGTTAGATCAATATCTGATCCAATCTGCCCGCGACGATGAGAACGAGTCGGCCGCATCGGCCTTGTCGTTTGATCGCCCGACCCACTCCCCTCTCAATCTAGCGTTCGACCTCGGTCCCTCGGACGAAGAGTACGACGATATGGATCCCACGGCGATGAAGGGTGAGCTGGATGAGGATACAATTGATTTCAGGTCGCCGGTGGGCGAATGGGATAATCGTGATCCCGCACCTGTAACGCCCGCGCCTGTGACGCCCGCGGGGAGGATGTCGACACCGTGGAGGGAGAGGGAGAAGCAGAGGGTCGGGAGGATTGTGGAGGGATTGAAGAGAATGGAGTTGGAGGGTAGGGGGAGAGAGGAGGAGGAGGAGAAAGAGGACGAAACCGCATCGGTGACGGTATTGTCGGCGGTCAAGGCGGGGAAGAGAGAGAGGGAAGGTTGGTAGAGGTTTTGGGTGGCTCGTGGAGCTGGTTTGAGCATGCATCATGTCCTCACCATTTTCTTTCTCGCCGTGTACTCGCCAGCACTCGGCGTCAGCTCTGTCATCACGCCTGTGCGAAGGTCGACCAGACATCTGGTCGACTCTGAGGAGGTCGGATCGGAGAGCGAGCGCAGGGTTGCTGAGCTGTTGGCCGAAAGTGGGTTCGCGTTTGTGACGAATCCGGTGAGCTATTTTTTTTTTTTCGCCGGTAATAAGGTCTTATGGCATATTTCCCAAAGGAAAAAACTCTATTCATAAGAGAACCGGCTTGGCGACACCTGTCATGTTATCATCCCATCACTCATGTCACAGGCACTCAAGTTGGAATCGGCCAAACTTCCATCCACCACTCCCTCGAAAGCAAGCCGCCAACCATACGAAGAAAATATCTTCGTCTCACCCGCCACGCCCTTCCGACACCCCACGCTCAACCCCCTCACGCCACGAACCCCGGGTAGCCTGGGCAAACCGCTGCGCGTACCCATGCCTCCTCCCGCTGCGGAGTCGATTTCCTCTGTCGACGCTGAGGATGATGCGAACGCGGAACCCGCCCCCACCAGCGAGGGGGGCAAAGTCATTACATCTTCGCGGAAAATGCGTGCTCGGTTGAGGGAGGAGGCGGAAGCGGAAGCGGAAGCGGAAGGGGTGCGGAGGTCGGCGAGGAAAGGGAGGGGGACGGAGGTGGTGGGTGAGGGGAGGGGGAAGGAAGAGGTTGAGGAGGGATCGGTGATTGAAGAGAAGAGAAAGGAAAGGAGGCAGGCGAGAGGCGGTGTGGATGGGGAAAAAGTGAAGAGGCGACCGAGCGGGAAAAGGTGATGGAGTTGAGAATGGAAGTGGGCGTGAGACGTTATGTTGATACGGACTCGAGAGGATGAATTATGATGACCGGTTCCGGGTTCTGTGCCGTTGTTCATTTATTATTTCTCTTACCGTTCGTTATGCCTTCTGTGCTCTTTATGTCATGCACATTATTAATATACCTGGGCCTAAAAATAATGACTTTGGGCGTGCGGTTTCTCGTTTTTCCGACACAGGATGATGCTTCGATTGAGGATGATTCATGTCAGTTGAACAATGAGCGCCGCTGGTCCTTGTAAATGGCCTCTTTGCTGATAGTACGAAGGGGTCCATACGCAATGGAAGGGGCCGTTTTCAACATTGGTGCATTTTCGTCGTCCCCAAGCCATTTGAACAGCATTGATTGTAGAAGAAACCCGGGAGCCCGGTCCGGAAACCACGATGCGACGAACCAGCCAAAGAATTCATTGCCTCCTTAGGGGCTCTTGTTTCCTTTCTTGTATATATATATATATGTTTAATTTTGTGGACGATTGCTATTAGCGCTTAAACATGTAGCTGGACTTTTCGAAAGGCTAGCAGAAAATTATGCCATTTCATAAATAAAGAAAACCTTGGACCTAATTTGAATCGATCTATAAAGCTTAAAAAATAAGAGTGTAATTATATCGTTGACGTTCAAGCCAAACGCAATAGTTTATATATACAAAGGGCTAATATGCCATCTTAGGTTTTTTCTTATCCATTATTCCGCATAGCGCATAAATTTGCCCACTTCGAGGAATGTCTTCATTCTATTATTGGGGCTTCACGCCGAATGCGTAATAGAAACTGCCCCAACTCCTGCAAGATTGGGCGCACAGAAAAGAAACGAAAGACGAATTAGATCTGCCCACGCCCATTTCATCAGAACCAAACACGACCACCCCATCCGCATATATACCTGAACCTCCCAAACTCCTTGAGCGCCTTTGACGTGATCTCGTCGTACTCCTTGTCTGAGCACTTGAGCGTGGGTTGCATGAATGACCGGAAGCCCTCGTACCCGAGCCGGATGTTACTCAGATTCAGCTCACCCAACCGTCCGCGCCAACCGATTGGGAATGATGCGCACTCTTGCGTTATGTCCACCAAGTGCGGTTCTAGGAGTTTTTGAAGATTTTTTACAATGCCGGTGTCGATGCCGCGTGATTCGATAGCCGAGACGACTGGGGAAGATGGGACCGGAATGTGTTAGAGTCGGTAAAGTGCCGAATGCTTATTTTCCAAAACTGTCCTTTTGGATAGCAAAAAAAGTAATATGATAAGATAGTTACGGCCATTGATGTATCTCATGCCGTTGGGGCCTCCGTTATGAAGACCTGCCTCTGCCTCAACTTTTGATAGAGAAAGATCTTTGTTAAAATATGAACTTCGTACCCATGCGCACCCCCCATTGCAAATAAAAAATACTCACTTAATTCGAGGTATCCACCGGGCTTCAGGACTCGCACCAACTCATTGATAGCCTTCGGCCATTCCGTGGGTGAGAAGGCACAAACCATAAACCTTTTCATAGGGTTTGGGCGGATAGTGAGCGAGTGAGTGGTTTGAATATAGGTGCTTATTATGTCGGCAATAGTGATGCACATTACCTTTGGAACACAAAATCGAACGTGTTGTCCTCAAACGGAAGTCCCTCCAGAATGTTTGCGGCTTGAAAGGAGAGGTTGGCTAGCATGTTCTCTTTGAACCGTGGAAAAACCTCAGCCAAGTCGGTGCCTATGAAGGAGGAATTCGGGAATTGCTGGGCCATTTCCTACAGAGCAAAATATTTATTCGTGAGCGCTTGTGAGGAAGAAGGGATGCCGACCGTTAACCTAAATCCTTCGTTTCCTCACCATTGTCCAACTTCCTGGCCCGCATCTTTATTTTTCAACGCAATTGTGGTTAGGAATGCGAGGGTACGAGTCTTGATGGTCATCTATCAAAGCAGCTGTCATTGAGGATGCATTCATCTTACCCAACATGGATCACTTTGATCCCTCTCTCTAGATCATCTTCTACCGGCGCGTTGAAGTTTCTATGTGGGTAAAATTATGCCGAAAATATTTGGGTCAAGATAGCTTCAAACTAAAGGGGTAATTTACATTCTATGCAACACTTACCCATGAATAAGATACCTTCATTGATCGTTTCGTGAAAAACATAAAGAAATATCGTCAACCTTCCCTGATTGCTTTGTGCGCTGGAGTAAAAACAGATAGATGTGTATCTCACTCTACCTGACGGTGATGTGTTGAATGTCCACCCTATAGAAATCGACGCAATGGTGCGACGGGTAAGTTCCGAATAGTATTGCCGAGAAACACGTATCCACGCAACAGATGCCTACCTATCACACTCCAATGCGCTGTTCACCGGTAAATCATATCTGGTTGGGCTCAAGAACCTCTTTGGGGCAATGTAGTCGTGGAATTCTGGCGGCAGGGACGAGTCAGCTGAATCGCTGCTGCCTAATGAATAGTCAGATGTGTTCGATTCCATTTCGTCGGAATCACAGGTTTGACGGATCGAAGGCGAAGAGGAAGAAGAAGAGGAGTGAGCGAGTCTTGAATAGGGGGGAATAGCGGTTGGGGTCAGAAACCAAACAAATGGAATTGGTTCACGGTCGCGTGTTCTGAAAAGGACGGTTTCGGTCGCTTGCATAGAGATAGATTGTGTCCAATTCGGAGTAAGTATTTTCAATTCATTATCTAAGCTCCTGTGGTCCGGATCCGTAACACTGCACCCGTATATGGTCCCTGAGTGGAAACCTCCCCCCCCCCCCTCCGTGTTCTGTGTTGAAAATACATCTTGTCGCAAAGTTCACTTGCACAGAAATGCTTAATCTTGGTCAGACCTAATTTTGATCCCAAGCATCACAAATCTTCATCTGGTACGCATAGGCCACTAACTGTCATTGGATCGATTTTCATGGATCACTATTCCCCTCAGATACAAGCGGCATTGCATGCCGTAGGGAAGGTAAGGGAAGGTGAGGGAAGGTGAGGGAAGGTGAGGGAAGGTGAGGGAAGGTGAGGGAAGGTGAGGGAAGGTGAGGGAAGGTGAGGCCTTGAGGTTGGTTAGCATAGCTGATCGCCTGTTAGATTTCCGGGTTAGTGACTGTTTTCGCGGAGAGTTTTAATGGTTCGTGTGCTATCGGAAGATAATGACAAGGTCAACCTTACGGATTCCGCTGTCTTTTATAGTGTGCTGTCAAAATTCTCCGTTAAAATGTTGCACTAGAAATTATATTTAAAGCTGAGCGACTTTATTCCACCAAACAAGGTAAATTTATGCTTATCGACACGGATGGGTGTGGCGTATCTGCTATGTAGTAATTAATATGTAGAGTTCAAACGTGGAAACCCCCAACCTTATGGGCTTTATATTTGTAATGCCCCCTACTCAGCGTCAGTAGTCGTAGTTGGCGTCACATCCAAAATCGTCAACGTCATCTCGTTGCCACTACCTTTACTGAGGATTCTCGGTGGCGGTTGGGGCGTACAACAGCTCAGTGCCGCTGGCACCGGACGGCGGGGCCAAAGGGGTGAACTTGAGCAACCCTGTGAGGGTTTTGCCGAAGAACTCGCTCGACGGTACGGCTGATGCCGTCTGCACCCAGAAAGTCTTGTAGAATGGGGTCGGCGTTTGGGTCGTGGCGTCGACCGTTGTGCTGGCCTTGTCCCCCAGCGGGGCAGAGTCACCCGTCTCGGGGGGCTGGGCGGACTCGTCGGTCGCTGGGGTGGGCGTCTCGTCGGTGAACTCGACGCGATGGCGTTTAGACAGATCCGCGGCCGTCGTACTGACGGGGGTTTCGCTAGATTCGGTTTTGCTCTTTGGCGCCGGGTGCTTTGGCTTCTTGTGGTGGGTCGGGTGCGATGGGTACGGGTAGGTTGGGTAGGGCGGGTATCCCGGGTACGCTTGGGGGACAAGGTTGTAAGGGTACGGCAGACCCGCGTTCTCCGTCTGTTGTGCGAACGGGTTATCGGTTTTCATCGGGGGAGGCGGGGTGAATCCTGGTGCCATGGTTCTGAAGAACGAGTTGTTTGCGAAGAGATCGCCAAAGGCAAACGGCGCCTTTCGCTGGTCGGTGGCCGGTGCAGCGGCCTCCTGTTGTGGGAGGTTGGCGCCAGCGATCGGAATCTGCTGCTGGAGTACCGGCGTACTGGAGATTGGTTGCTGTTCGGGAATTGGCCCGTCGGGCTGAGCGATGGGTTCAGCTGCTGGACCGGCGCCTTGCGGAACGCCTATGTGGTAGGTCAGTGGTTGCGCTTCCGAGGTGGGGTCAGGCGTGACAGAGGGAACTGATTGCTGCGCGACAGCGCACGTAAAAAGGAACAGGGCGCACACGCAGAAGAGAGTCGTGTACATGAGTCGCTCGGCCATTGCTCTGGTTTAATTTAATTGGGGGTTTGGATTAGTAAGGCTGGGGTAGATGGTGTAGTAAAGAAGTTTGCTGGACATGAGAGGAGGGGTTCATTAAATACGGGTGGACTACTCTGCCATCTTCAACGTTTGCTACAGTGAATACCAACAATCTAAGCCGAAATGACACTTGCTGGCTATAGGTGCGATCCTTTCAGGATCATTACGAGATACCGAGGTTTATCAGACCTCCTTTAAAAGTTATCAAAAGATTTTCATCAGGGTCCCAAAAAATAAATTTATTGACATTTTGGCTGAAATCGAGATCCCTGGCAACTCATTCGCCACCCGCGGTGGTTGGGATCACCATCATGTACCCGATATCACCAGATATCGGTGGCCTTTCTTCTGAGTTCAGATAATGCTGAACAATGATCTCAAGACACCATCAGAATCCCTCCGCCCTCCATGCTATGCAAGGCATTGCCTGTTAACTTGATTTGGTAAATTCCAGGATTTCTCTGCGATTTCTTCAGGTCAATCACCGCAATGCGTCACGTTTCAGCCACCATCGGTTCAAGATATATCAGTTTTATCGAGACTTTAAAGTAAGAGCGCGCTGTCCATGAAGCTATGCAAACCTCTCTATTTACGCCCCTCTACTATTGGTTGAATGCCTAAACCTGTTTTTTTCTCGATGGGCACAAGCTTGGAGCAATGGTACTGATCAATTCTCCGGTCAAACTTGTATTCGACATGGATTGCCCAACGAGATCGACGTCGAGTTGTTATTATTTATCAAGTTATAGCAAATTTTCTGGGAGTCGTGTTAACGATGTAGCTCGAAGCAAAGGTTCATAAATAATATGTTTAATTACAACCCAAACCAATCACAAAAGCTGTTGTAGTATAGTGGCAGTACATCGCGTTGTGGCCGCGCTAACCCTGGTTCGATTCCAGGCAACAGCAATTTTTTTTATTTTATTTTTGCCTGTATCTCTGCACAACGCCAACCAAACAATACAACGTCCCTGGCACGAAAAGAAGTCATATTAAAAGTTAAAGCAACCTTGACGACTCCAGATACAAAAACAAATGATACATATGACCTTCATGTAAAGGCCGAAATTACTTCAAAACAGCACATCATCGCATCCCTTATCACACAATCAGGCCAAAAATAAAATCCTCGGCCCTGAGGATTCCCAACATAACCCTGCCCTCGCCCATTCACCTCCGCTCCTTGACGAAGATTTGCAGCCAGGCAAAGGAGAATAGCAGGAACACGACGAACATGATGCCAAGCTTGGTGACATCAGGCCAGTACGCTCGGGCGTTGAAGCCAAAGGTCGACAGAATTGTAGCTCCGGGAACCTGGTGATGAAAGAGTGATGCGTGAGTTTTGGCTCCAATTCGACAAGAGCACAAACCCCGAAGACGAAATATGAGTGTGACTTACGTCAATATTCAGCCCGTACCGCACCTCCGTCAGCTGCAAGTAGACGAGCTCGTTCACTAGCAGGGCCTCGAGGGCGTAGTTGAAGAAGGACAGGTTCTTAAGCCAGCCTAAATATGCCGGCATCGAGTCTACACATCGAAGAAAAAGAAA